>VMDO01002826.1:0-157806 GCA_007922755.1 Pedetes capensis
TGTGTGTGTGTCTGTGTGTGTGTGTGTGTCTGTCTATGTGTGTGTGTCTGTGTGTGTGTCTGTGTGTCTGTGTATGTGTGTATGTGTGTGTGTCTGTGTGTGTCTGTGTGTGTGTCTGTGTGTGTGTCTGTGTGTATGTGTGTGTGTGTCTATGTGTGTATGTGTGTGTGTCTGTGTGTGTCTGTGTGTGTGTCTGTGTGTCTGTGTGTGTCTGTGTGTCTGTGTATGTATGTGTATGTGTGTATGTGTATGTGTATGTGTCTATGTGTGTGTGTGTGTGCACGTGTGTGCGTGTGATCTAAGCATATGAAGCAGACTTTGTGCCTTAGACCTTCTTTGGTGTGTGTTCTCTTCACATTTGTATACACATTTTGACAGTTTCTTTTCTATGACTATTGATAGAACACTGTAAAATATTGAAAACTAAAGATACTGCATTGAAGATGAAGGTGCACCTGACTCATGCCCTGGCATTTGCAGTTGCATCATATGGTTGTGAAAGCTGGACATGGAACAAGGGAGTTAGAAAACGAATTGATGGTTTTGAATTGTGGTGCTGGAGACAATTATTGAATCTACCATGGACTGCCAAAAAACCAATAGATCCGTCCTAGAGGAAGTGCAACCAGAGTGCTCCTTGGAAGCAAGGATGGCTAGACTGTGTCTTACGTATCTTGGAGATGTAGTCAGGAGGGACCAATCCCTGGAGAAGGGGATCATGTTTGGGAGAGTGGCAGGTCAATCAAAACAGGAAGACCCTCAACTAGATGGATTGACAGAGTGGCTGCAACAATGGGCTTTAACATAAAAAGATTGTGTACCTGGCACAGAATCGGAGAATGTTTCATTCTGTTGTATGTAAAGTCTCTATGAGCCAGACCCAACTAATAACAATAACAGGGAAAGAAAGTAGGGTAGTTTCCATGTTATTAACCTAATATAAGATAGGAGTTGTCTAGCCAAAAAGTGATAAGATAGAGGATAGATGGAAGAGTGTTTTAAGGGGAGGGATCAGAATACTCACAATTACAGGTAAGAACACTGATGACTTTGAGGAAACAGAAATAGTACAAGATTGTTCGGGCTCAAATCTGTGTATTGCATGTGCAGTAAGGAAAAGCTCTGTATGTGAAGCAAATTCATTCATTGCAAAAGAGGTGTACCAAATGCTTTCTGTAAAGACAACCTGCATGGGAGGAACAAAGCAGCTGTATCTGAAGGAGGGAAAGAATACAACTCTGCCTTGCCATCCAGTCCCCACCAAATATTCTTATTATAATATAATCACAATAATTAATAACAATGATGGACAACCAATTGTGTTTATAATGAAAGCGTAATTGTTGCTCTTTTTCTCTCTGTAGTGCCACTATTGAATTAATCACACCCTCAGTGAATTTCTGAAACACAGTGTTATCTTATTGTCATCATCCTCATTTTGGGGATTGTTTTATTATGAAGTGTCATAGCCTTGCAATGGCAACATTAAAGAATTGAGAGAGAGTGGGAGAAAGATAACTTTTCTGGCCATTTCTTTAAAAAAATATGTCTTTTCTTATGCATGTATGTGCTCAAAGTATGTGGGCATCTCCTATTGTTACTCCCCTACAGGACCAATTGGTCTTTTAAGAAATCTCTATGCAAGGCAGAAGAATAAAGACTTCCTTCTCCCCAATTTTGGTGGATGAAAGCCAGGAGCATAATGACACTTTAATGTTCTTGATCATGCCATTTAGAAATATAAAACCCATTATTGTGGGAAGAGGAGGGAGTCTCCACTGTAAGGTTAGAGGGGCGGAAAACGCACATCCCTTCATCATTGAAATCTTACTGGTCGGTTTGACTTTGCTGCTTAGCATAGAAATTCAATGTGACAACTTCAAATAGTTTAGAAATTTGGTGTAAGTATCCTGTTTTCTAAGTGATTTGTTCAGTCCATTTATTCCTACAATGCTGCTAAACTAATTCTACAGAACAAACTCCCTTCAGTGATTTCCAATTCTCTAAATGACTTCCACATTCCTTTTTATGATGATTGCAATATAATTCTGTAAAATGTACACGGCATTTCTACATGGGTGAAATGCCATATGATTTAAAAAAAATCTTAAGAACTCATGTCATGCTGTGCTCGATCAACTTTGGCCATAGTCTCAAAATAGTGGTTACTTTTGCTTTGTGGATTATGAATTTGGCCAAGAAACTTGATCTTTTGTCTGTCCACTGGGTACCAATGCATTGCGAAACAGCATAATTATATTAGCGAACATTCCATAAGCCATAGCATGTCATTCCGCGGTGGGGAACACACTGTGGCCATTATGGCTGAAATCGTCAGAGATTCCTTGGCTGACGCTTAGTGTAACATCTGATAACATCGGGAGCTTTTGCGATCCTGTTGTTACAAACGGACAGCATTTTAATGGCATCCTAGCACAAGATGGCCCTGCTCAGCAGCATTTTCCTGTATGCAGAAGAACCGTGGGTTAACACGGTCCATTGTTGCATGAATTAGGTGGAAAATGAATCCTATCTTGTCCCCTGAAGTATAACTAAATGACCATGCTGGAATATGTCTAGCATAGAAGGCAGCTGTTAGGGTCTCCCTAACCAGTATTGTAAAGCTGTTTGACTCTGCTGGCGAAACATGGCCAGCCTACGCTGTGTGCCTTCAAAATCAAGCTTGTGGGTAGGGACTCGGGTCCTGTAATCAAGGCTAGGGTTTGTGTAGGGCCAATTCCGAGCTCACTTGGAGTGATAAGAATTCTGTGGCTAGAGAGCCACACAGTGCCATCATTCAGGCGGGGCTGGAGAGGGTTGTGTTAGGCCTGACAGGCGAGTGATACTTCTGTTGGCTTTATTTACTGGCATAGCGCAAATGGCATTGAGAGGCAGCGTCTTCCCGGCCAGGTCTCTGCCAAGCCACCTGCTAGATCAAGAGAGTGAGCCTCCCTGAAGGAAGGGAAGGAGGACTGGGTAGAGGATCGACTTCTCCCGCCACACCTATCCGTCGGGTGCCTCTCTGGGGAGGAGCGAGTGAGCAGGAGGAGGGACTGGGTTTGCCAGGGGGCTACTTCCATGGAAAAACACTGGGCCAGGGACAGGATTGTAATCCCGTCCACCAATGCCGCAGTGGCAGAAGAGGCTGCCTTAAAGACTCTCTGTGCCTTTTATGCACCCTGTCAGGCTGCGCAAATATGACCTGGGGCGAGGCCTGTGTGGGACTGGACATCTAGGCAGAGCAGTTTGTCACACTCCTGCAATTCTAGAAACGCTTACAGAGAATACCCCCTCATGTCACCCCGCCTGCCCTACTCCGTTGCCCTCAGGATGAAGTCATAGCATGCAGGCGCTCATTCCTGTGATCTCTGGCCTGCTGACCTCACCTACCTGCCTCTCCTGTTCCCACCGGCCCACGGTGTCGGGTTCAGCTCAGGCGTGGCTGAGGTCAAAGCCTCGCCCTGACACCGAGTGGGTATCCGGAACCCTTAGGACCAGGTTGGTAGGATGGCTGGAGGCACCAAAGAAGGACCTTGGGAAATCTTCTGAGGAAAACAGGAAATGGAAACTTTATTGGGCTGCTCCCCAAGAGAGGGGCAACCAGCAGGCAGCCCCAGACGAGTGCCAGCTCAAAGCCAGCAGCATAGAACACTGCAGGCTCAGTGATGGCCCAGCTCTGCTCTTAAAGCTGCAGCAATGGTGTTCTACTGCGCTGGAGGTCCGGTGGTCTTGACTCTCACAGCTCGCCTTCTCTACCCGCCTCCTTCCCAAGGATGAGAGGAATTGGGAGGCTCTTCTTGGGTTGCTAGTAGCCTTTGGTGCTTTGGAGGGCCCCTGGTCTTGACTCACCGGCTTGCTAGAAGGTCTTCCACAGGATTGGGGAGCTCTGGATCAAGGTGATGGGGTCCAGACAGCAATTGGAGAATGGTGAAGGTGAAGGTGGGGTCCAGGAGCCTGTTATAGAGGCTCCTGGAAGAGGGTGTGTACTGGGGACAGCCAATCAGGGTGCAGATAAACTGTCATACCTGCCAGGTGGGGGCAGTTATTTAAATAGGGTGATTTGGAGGTGCAAGTTGGATTGGTGGGTAAGGTGTGTAGGGGCCCAATCAGGTATGGTAGTTTAGGAGCCAATCAGGGGCCTTGGGGTAGCCAATTAAGGTAGATGTTAGGACAAGGTCAGTCTGGTCAGGCGCTAATATAATAATTTGCTTTACATTTCTGCTATTAGACTTTTGGGTTATCACGGGTGGTATTGAGGATTGTGTGAAATTTGTAAACAGTTATAGAAACACCCCACATTTTCTATGAATTAGATGCATCTATGAGAAACTGGTGTTTGCCTGTATTTTGCAACTTTTATTTGATATTTGGAGCATTTTCTCATAACATCTACACTTTTCTAGAAAATATGTTTTTAGTATAGTCAGAGCACCTGCACTGTGTCCAAGAATTCCTCTCTATTCATAATGTAATTTAAATAATAAAACCACCGGGAAAATGCAAACTGATAAAGCTAAATAGACCTAATCAGTCCTATTATATTTTTTAAATACTGTAGTTTCTTTAGTTTACTTTTATTATAAAATCAGAAATTGGAAAACCTTATCCACAACGATAGGACCTACAGATAACTTCTGCTGGTATTTTGATGTGTCAATCTTTCAAGTTTATAACTTTGATATATCAATCTTTTAAATTTATGACTTTGATATATCAATCTTTTAAGCTGATATTTTTTTAGCCTTTGTTTCATTATCAAGATCATTCTGTACTTAGGACTTTAAATTCTACAGTATTGATTAGAATTTTATCATATGCATTTTGCTTATGACTACCAAGAGTCCACAGATAAATGTGACAGTTATTTATCATTCTACTATGAGGATACATTGTTTATTAACTGTTCCCTTGTTGTTGGATACTTTCTTCCTCCAGTTTTTGCTACTATGAATAACTTGTTAGTGGTTACGATAGGGGCAACAGGCACAAAATTTTCTCTCTTTGCCTCAAATAACTTCCCTGGTCCATGTTCTAAAACCCTGAATTGCTCCATCAGTGTGTATTCGATTTTAAAGGCTTTTGATACATATTGTCAGATTGCTTCATTAAAAAGCTTGTGTTGATTTACATTCATGCTAGCTGTTTGGAGGTGCTAAATTTTGTTGTATCTATAATTAGAAACAAAACAAAATAGAACAAAATAAGCAATCAAAAATTCTCCTTCAGAGAGTCTGACTGTGCCAACCTGTTGTTAAGTGCCATCTAGTCAGGTCCCCCTCGTTGCGACCCTCATAGGGTTTTCAATGGTTGGTTGTTTTGGGATTGCTTTGGGAGCGGGTTGCCATGTCCTTCTCCTGTGCCAACTTGTAGAGAGGCTGACATAAAGCCAGTTTCTAGACAAGGCTTGTCAGCCAAGCCTCTCTTCTTTAGTTATGAAATCACTTTTGCTTTAGCTTCCAGGTTGAGGAAGGGGGTCCGTGGCACAGTGTTGAGGTGGATTTGCTTTTAAATTGTTGTTGTTGTTGTTAGGTGCCGTCAAGTCGGTATCCGACTCATAGCGACCCTGTGCACAACAGGGGAAACATTATTGTCAGTGCTTCTCTGCTGTTCATAGGGTTTTCAATGGCAGATTCATTTTTGAGAGGGGCTTGCCAGGTCCTTCTCCCAAGCCTACAGCACTTGGTGTTCCCAGGCGGTCTCCCATCCAGGTACTAACCAGGCCCGACCCTGCTTAGCTTCCCAGATCTGACGGGATCGGATTCCACAGGGCTACAGCTGCAGGCTGCTTTTAAATAGGAAGCACCTTTTCCTGGCCTATGAGAAATCTCAAGTGTGTACGGAAGGAGTAAGGATGAGACGAATGTATGTCATCAACTGTTTTAATATTTGTCTCAGTGTTCCCTGCTAGGTTCATGTCTCATCCCAAATCCTTGTGAAGCTCTTAGGTGCCATCGAATTAAGCTTGACTCATAGCAACTCTATGTACAAGAGAAGAAAACACCACCCAACATGGTGCCAGGCACATGATCTTTTTCTGTTTGCGCCCATTGCTGCAGTCACTGTGTTCCTTCTCATTTGGCGTCCTGGCACAGCAGCAAATGGAGGCTCCGGGGTTACTCCATTCCCATCCCCAAGGTGGACTCTACTTTGAGGCGGTAACCATTCTCCAGTCCTTTCCCGAATGCCTTTCAGCTTGGAGAGCTCATGTTCTGGTGCTCCATTTGGCAGTGCTTGTGTGCTAGGCATAGGGTTTCAATGGCTGATTGTTTCGGGAGTGGGCTGCGGGTCCTTCTCCCTAGTCTGTCTCAGTCTGTCAGCTCAGTGAACCCTGTCTACCCTGGGTGGCCCTGCTGGTGTCTGAGATAGCAGTGGCATAGCTTTCAGCATCACAGCAACACACAAGCCCCCACAGCAGGACAGGCTGACAGACACAGGGGGGAGACACTTGTGATAGATGAGCCACAATCCTGCAGGACCAAAGAAAATAACAAATAGTAGGTCAAGACGTAGTGAGTGTGTGAGTGTGTGTGTGTGTGTGTGTGTGTGTGTGTGTGTGTTGTACACGTGGCTGTAAGTATACAGGAGTGTCTTGTGTGAGAAAGTGTGAAGGAGTGACTTGTGTTTCTGTGTGTTTGTGTATGAAGGAGTGAGAATAAGTCATGGTAGTATTAGGAAGGAGGTGGAAATAAAGATAATGAGGTAGGGAGGGAGAGAGAGAGAGAAGAAAGGAGAGAGGAGAAAGAAAAGAAGAGGGAGGAGAGAAAAAAAGAGAAGAAATCAAATACATTACTTAACCTGTAGCTAAAGTATGTGATTTCTTGGAAAAGATTGAGATGTAAATTTTGGGAGGATCCTGCACCAGGAATTTCTTCCCGTTTTCATTTCCACAGTAGCATGCCTCATACAATGATACTCAATACCACATTTGCCTCATCACAGAGCCTTTTCTCCCATTCACTTGTATTTCCGAGAAAGCTCACTTTCCCCACCCTGCAAAATTATCTGTGCAGGAAAAGCAAAACAATGCAGCTGTTAGAAGACGTCGGCAGGGACGTCACGAAAGCCCGTCTGACAGTGTGAAACTACTGCTTCCATAATGAAAATTTATTCAAATATAGCTTAGGTGATTTCAGTCTTTTTCTCCTTGAGTGACACAAGAGGCTTAAGCTCCCCTTGAATTTAGTGTTTAGAAGAATAGATGACTTTTTGTTCTATAACCTAAACCATCTTCTGGTGTTCCACGCACTTTAAAGTTTTTCTTAATCTGACCTAGAATCATGATGGGCTGGGATTTAGCTCAGTGGGTAGAGCGCTGCGCTGCAGTCTCTGAGGCCCTGAGTTCAATTCCCAGCACTGCAAAAATGGGAGAAGGACCTGGCAATCCACTCCCAAGGCAATCCCGAAACAGTCAGCCTTTGAAAACCCTATGAGGGTCGCTGTGAGTCGGATACCGACTCGACGGCACCTAACAGCAACAACAAGAATCAGGATACTTTGTTTCATTAGCTGCATTTATAGCGCATGTGAAAACCTTTGTGCCACCAGCGCATCTCTGTGGCAGATCTCAGAACTGGGTGAAATCAATCGGATATTCTGTACTCCAAGTCAGAGTCTGGACGATCAATCTCTAATCACCTCCCCCCTCTTTTTATTTTTTATTCTGAGACAGAGTCTCACTGAGTCACTCAGGCTACCTCTGGCCTCAAGCTCACCATTATCCTGCCTCAGCTTCCCAAGTCACTGGTATTACATGTGTGTACCACAGTGCCAGGCTCGTTGTCTCATTTTATTTTTCCTTCTTATTGTACCTAACGTTAGGTCTGGAAGATAGCATCTAATAAGTAAATGATGGCTGAATGAATGAATGATGAATGAATGAATGAATGAATGAAAGACGCTGAGTCAACCATAGCATCTTTGAGAAATTATTAAAATTATACCATGAAAGAGATAATTGCCCCAATTTCACTAGTCTTAGAAGGCCTGGAAGCTTAGATGTAATGAGAACAACAGTCCTACCGAGTTTTATATCTATCTAGCTAGCTAGCTATATCTATATCTATCTATCTCTATATATATATTTAAATTTTTTTATGTTTCATGTGTTTTTTATATTTTATATATTTTATATTTTAATAGCAATTATTTTTTATATTCCAGGGAAGCCCAGTCTTTAATTATTTTTTTCCATGAAAGATAAAAGAAACCAATTAGGAAGGTGAAAAACTATGATACCAAAGAAGTAAGGGATATGTTAAATAGTTGTAGCCATCAAGTCATAGTAAAATCGTGAAACGGTAAAGCCTGAAAATATAGCTTAGTTAAGTGAGTGAGTTCCTCGAATGTGAGTTGCATCGTGAGAATTGAGAACAGGAAAAAAAAAAAAGCAAAACTCAGAAGTAAATATGTTGAAAAATACACATAAGTCAGCTTGATAAAATTTCAAGCATCTTTCATCACTGTTCATTTTTATCTTAAAAAACATGTTGGTACTATTTAGCCCCAAATTTCCAAGCCTTGTGTTCTTCCTTGACGATGATGTTATCAGCTGGAAAGGGAAAGTTGGCTTTGAAAATGTTATGCTAAACACTTTTCCACAGGAACTTTTTTCTTTAATAAGTTGGGAAAATGCTCTTAAGAAAGAAAATACCATTCAAGATTTGTTTGTGTGGGAGACAGGGGGCCCGTGGGATTCTCCAAAGAATTCTTTCTTCCTTGCTCTGGAGCATAAAACATACCCTGGGTAGGAGTAGGTAGCGAGTCACCCCAGAAGGAAGATGTAATGTTCTCTGGGACAATTCCGTGAGACAGAGTACATAGACCGCGGTGTGTACACTGTGCAGCTATTCCAACATCCCCGTTAGCACGGAATCTAAGACAAACAGTCCCCCATGCAGGTAAGCACTCAATAAATAGTTCTTGACAGGGTGGATGAACATTGGAAAGCACAGGAATGCACCTTAATGTCTATATCTCTCCCTGTGTAGATCAGACCTGCACCTTGCGTGAGTTTGTGAGAAGTCACTAAAAATCAATTCACATCCTAGAGAATCTTTGTATCCATGTCAGCTACTGCCTGACAACCTCCTGTCTCTTTAGAAGTTGACTTATTCCAATCATCTTACAGCTTTTGCCAATTCTGAAAATAATACTTAACAGTACAGGACGTCATGTTAGGCTCTCACCAGAGCAGTGTGGATCTTTTCTGCTGACATTTTTTTCTAGCTAAACTTATTGGTTAGGGTATATATATGGGCTGGGATTTAGCTCAGTTGGTAGAGCACTGTGCTGTAGTCTCTGAGGTCCCGAGTTTAATTCCCAGCACTGCAAAAATGGGAGAAGGACCTGGCAATCCACTCCCAAGGCAATCCAGAAATAGTCAGCCATTGAAAGCCCTATGAGGGTCGCTATGAGTCGGATACTGACTCGACGGCACCTAACAACAACAACAACAACAACACACACACACACACACACACACACACACACATATACATGCACACATGTATGTATGTATATGTATGTATATATGTGTGTATATATACATATATGTGTGTATATATGTATATATATGTGTGTATATATGTATATATGTATATAAGTATATATGTATAACCTGCAGCCTTAGCCCTGTGGCATCCGATCCTGTCAGACCTCGGAAGCTAAGCAGGATCAGGCCTGGTTAGTACTTGGATGGGAGACTGCCAGGGAACGCCAGATACTGTAGGCTTGGGAGAAGGACCTGGCAACCCCCTCCCAAAAATCAATCTGCCATTGAAAACCCTATGAACAGCAGAGAAACACTGACAATAGTGTTTCACCTGTTGTACACAGGGTTGCTATGAGTTGGATACTGACTCAATAGCACCTAACAACAACAACATATATGTATATGTTTTTGTGGTTGTTAGGTGCCATTGAGTCGGTATCCAACTCATAGCGACCCTCATGGGGTTTTCATGGCTGACTGTTTCGGGATAGCCTTGGAAGTGGATTGCCAGGCCCTTCTCCCATTTTTGCGGTGCTGGGAATTAAACTCGGGGCCTCAGAAACTGCAGCGCAGCGCTCTACCCACTGAGCTAAATCCCAGCCCCTATATGTATATATGTGTGTGTGTGTATATATATGGGGCTGGGATTTGGCTCAGTGGATAGAGCGCTGAGCTACAGTCTCTGAGGTCCCAAGTTCAATTCCCAGCACCACAAAAATGGGAGAAGGGCCTGGCAATCCACTCCCAAAGCATTCCCGAAACAGTCTGCCATTGAAAACCCTATTAGGGTCGTGATGAGTCAGATACCAACTTGACGGCACCTAACAACAACAACAACAACTATATATATATATATATATATATATATATATATATATATATATATATGTATATGTATATGTATATATATATATATATATATGTATATATATATATATATACATACATACATGGAGATAGACCCGGCAACCCACTCCCAAAAATCAATCCACCATTGAAAACCCTATGCATAGCAGAGAGCACTGACAATAGTGTTTTGCCTGTTGTACGCAGGGTTGCCATGAGTCGGATATCAACTTGGTGGCACCTAACAACAACAACAACAACAATAATTTTATATATATATATATATACATATATATACACATATATATACATATATACATATATATACATATATATACATATATATACATATAGATAGATAGATAGATAGATAGATAGATAGATAGATAGATATATGGCTTGTAATGATCAGTCAAAGTTAAAAAAAATACTATTACAAGCCTTGCCGGTGACAACGAAAAGGAAGGATTCCCTTTGCCAGCACCAAGCCTTCCTTTTGACGTCGAGGTTTTCTGTCTCCATCCTACACTGCCCTCCAAACCCCACCCTTATCCAACCTAGAGAAGTTTGGAGGTACCCCTGGGTGGGGGGTTTTAAAGTTTCAATCCAACGTGGGTAAGAAAGAGCAAGCACAGACACGGTCCCTCTCCAGCCAGACTCCATCTGTGCGTAAACCCCAACCCCATTCTCAGGCCCAAAGCTATCGCCTACTCAGCCCACGGTCTCCCTGGAAGACGAAAATGGCCTAAGCGGGCGTATGTACATGGGTTTAAAGAGCCACTCAGTATGAGTGGGAAACAGGTTGTCCACAGAGAAGCCATGTCAGTCGGTTGACAAATAAGCATGGGCGATGGGCTTCTCAGGGCCCCGGGGGCAGGGGGAGCACAGGAGAGCGCGTGGATAATAAGAGAACGCGGCCCCTTCCGACTATTATATAAATGTGATATTTGTTAGGCGGGCTCCCTCCCCGACCACCCCCCAAGCAGTTCATGGACAATAAAACAGCAGGAATCCCTAAAGAGGGCTAAAATGCTGACATGATTTAAGAAGGAAGACTCTGATAAGGAGATAAAAATCTAATAACAGAGTCTAGAGAACCTTGGCTTGTCTGAGGCTCCTGCCAGTGTAAGCAAAACCCTCCCAAGGAAAACAAAAGGAGGCTTAATCTGAGGACATTCCACTAAATTCCACCCGCAGACCATCTGAAGGAGAAAGTGAGGGCCGTGACCTCCGCAGGCTGCAGTTATGAGCGCTCTGACAAGAAAATATTTGATTTGGTTCAAGAAGCAAAATCAGTCATTGGGTTTTTTAATATCTTTTTTCTTCAAGAAAAAAATAAAGTATGTTGTATGTGCTGGAGAGAGGTGTGTAGGTGCCATAAATATTTCTCCCACCAGTGTTGGGGATTTTGGGGGTGGTTTCTTTCTTTTTTCTTCTTCTTCTTTTTTTTTTTAATGTTTAACTTGGTCTTAATTTCTTCTTGGATTTTAATCAACCCCAGGAAAAGGTGGATCCACGGGCCCACTGAGTTCCCCTTTTTAATTAACACAAGGCTCCCAAAGGCTAATCTATCTCAAGTTTCATGTGTGAATCTGCAAATATGGAAAGATATACATTGTCTGTGAGACCTGGAAAGAGAACCTACAAAACTGTGATGTTGCTGAAGATTTAGGAGGCTTGCAAAGAACACATCAGCATCTGAGATCTAGAACACAGGATCCCATAGAAAAACATTTAAGCACAACATCAGCTCTCAGGCTACTCAAAACCAAACCAAACCTACAAAAGGGTTGAAATTCTGAGCCATTCTGTTGCAACAGTGGTATAAAATAAGAAACATCTATATAGTCATTTATGCTGTGGTATTTAAAGAAAGAAGGTAGAATTAGAGAAGAAGGAGAAAAGTTTTGTGGAGATACACCTTTACAAGCTTCAATGTTTGCTGACGCTGGTTTTTATTATGATGTGTTTAATTTTAAGATTTATAGCTTTCTTTGTCCCTGACACAGGAGACTATATTTGAGTTAATCAGGCATAATTATTATTAGTTTTTAATGTTTACTTTTTTCTTTCCAACTAGAAGGAAAAAAGGATAAGGGTATGAGTAGGAAAGATCTGGAAGAAAATAGAGGAAAAAATGAGAATAGACAGTGTGGAAGTGAGTAGAAAATAGCCTATGAGGGTGGGGGACTGTGTTGTGTGGAGTGAAAATAAAAGGTTTGGGCTAAATCCGGGTATTTCGTGTGTTCTGAACTGATAGTCAGGGGGCAAGACTAGGGCAAAAGTCGTGCCTTGATAGTTCTCCTGCAGCACTTAGGGCTCAGGAGGGGCGCGCAGTGGCACCCACGGGGCCAAGGAGTTGGTAGGAGCGTGTTTGCAACTAGGGTCTGTGAGGATCAAATCCAGGACGCGCATGGCCCCGGGACACCAAATTCAGGGCTGCTCCAGTCCCTTATACAAAATGCCATAGTGTTGGCATATAAACTCTGCACATCCTCTAATGCATTGTGCACCTTCAATCTTCGCTACTTTACTTATACAATGTGAATACTAGGTAAATATTTGTTACAGTGTATCGTTCAGGAAACAACGAGTAGTGGGAACCTGTATATGTTCAGTACAAACCCAACTCTCTTTTTGTCCCAAATGTTTTTAATCCATGGTTGGTTGAATCTGGGGACGAGAAAGCAGCTGAAATGGAAGACCAATTACATTCTTCGTTCTGTTAGCCGAGAGCCCTAAATGGTGGAAACTATTTTGGGGGGAAATGAAACATTAGTAGATTTAGAATCTTAGAACTCCAAGGGACCTGCTGAGAGAAGGCTGGGGGTCAAGAGGCTACAACTTTCCACTTTGACCAAAGCTATTTCATAAGAGAAAACATGTTTAAAGTAGGCATTTCTTTTTCCTTCAATGGCCATATACATTTCAAACTGAAGTAGAGATTCAAAAACGATGCAATTGAACTAATAACATGAAGTGAGAGATTTTGTGCTTTGGACATCTGAAATAGTCTGACACACTGATCTGCTAACCAGAAGACCACTACTTTTCTTGCTTACTTGTAGACACAGTTCCAAGAGTGTGGTCTTTAATAGCATGCCCTCTTTGAACATGAAAACAGAAGGTCAGAGTTGCCCACCATAAACTTGTTAGCTAGGTCTACAACTAGAATAAAGAAAATTAAATTATCTAAAATTAAACCACTCTGAACCGTGACATCAGAAACATGTTAATGTACTTGTTTTTGTTCAGCGTTAGCTATCTTATACTTGAGTCAGCACAAGCAAATATAATCCTCCTGGGTAATAATGTTTAGCTTAAAGAACTATATAATCACAAATATGCTGTTTGGACAATCTATTTTATTTAGAAAGAGCACTAAAAGCTCGTGGTTTAGAGCCAGGCAGCCTGGGTTCAAATCTTAGCTCCACCATGTGCCGGCCATATGACCTTGAGCAAATTACTCAATCTCTGTGACACTCCATTTCCTTCTTTCTAAAAGGAGATAAAAATAATATTTATCTCAAGGAGTGGTTATGAGGATTAAATGCATAGTTTATGTAAAGTATTAGAAACAGTTCCTAGCACACAGAAATAATTAGTTATTATTTTTAAACTATAAAAGTAAGATTCCTATGTCAGAATTTTTGTAGTATACAAAACTACATTTTTAAAAAAGTGATATCTTAATCCTAACAGCTGGAAATGATCACTCTCTTTCCTAGTTTTAATGCTGTGTATATTTCTTTTACAAAATTGGAATGATAGTATATGCATGGTTTTATTTATTTTATCCTCTCATTAATCAGCATATAGAAATAAGTACATATATGTGTGTGCTTGTAAGAAAGTTTAGTTAATCAAGGCCTCTGAATGTTTACAAATATGTGCTATTATAAATAAAATCTCATTCCACTTGGGTGAGTAAAAATAAATATTTAACTCATTTGTAGTAAGGCTAAAATAAGAGAAAATCACCATTAAGTAATTTCAAATTTGAAACGGAGGAGCTAACAAAAGTCTAACTGCATAAGGTTTCCATTAATATTTAGGAACACCGTAGTATTTACCCATTCTTTCGTTATCTTTGCTAAAACACATCATTTTTTCTGAATTTCCCCAAATTCAACAGGCAAATGACTGACAACCTAACTTAGAGAGATGAGTAGCTATTAACAGGCTTGAGTTTACTTAAATACCAGTCCCATGATTTTATTGGATGGCCAAAAACTGAAACACAAGCATGCCCCTCAACTGTGAAAAGCAAAATTTGGGTTCATTTGAAAGCTCTGTAAATCGCACCTAGAAGTCTGCTTCTCAAACTAGCTGTTTATCTCAATGGGATTTCCTACCGTGCAATACAATGATTTTGAGGGGAGGATGGGTTCTAACCTGTTCAGTTATCAAGCATCGCATATTATAAACAATTCCACCATCTCTACTTGAAATTAGGACACCTACAACATTTAATCTGAGTGTGAAGACTTGATGCCTTTTAAAATAGGACTTTCTCAGTTTACAGGCAGGAAATGATTTCTCAAATACAGTAGTTTTCCTTCTGGTTTTGAGAAGGCAAGGGTCTCATCATTTCAGGCCGAGAGGAGCTTGTACCAGCTTCAAAAATTCTATGAAATATTCAAAGCAATCCTTTTAGGTCCAAGAGTCCCTTCCTATTAAGTATATTTAATATTCTAAATGCAATCTGAGTTTTTCCAAATTCAAGTGGTATGAAATCTGCTTATAAAATAGTGTAATAAAAAATTCTTTATAAAGAGAAGAGTTAAGGATAAAAACTGGAAATATTAAAATAAATTAAAATGATAAAATGCAATCACAGATATAAAAGTAGCACAATGGAATGTTTGATGGATTATCTCATTTTTAAGTTTAACTCTAATTTAACTTGTAACAGTATGTTGTTATCAATTTAAGGAAACATTCCTTATTACTTGACTGTTTTTTAATATCAAGAAATACCCTGGAAAGGAGAATTTACCAAAAAAAGTCTAAAAAAGTGAGCTCTTTCAAAAGTTCTTTTATTATTTATTACTCACTGTTCTGTTGCAACAAAAGATGTAGGTACTTTTCTATTTTACTGCAAAAGTAATGATTGGTTAAGGTAACATGAAAAATTATCAAAAAATCTATCATTTCTTGTTTGTTTCAATTCCCAATTATTAATCATTTTGAAGATGACAAAAGTTAAATATATGGCCATTTATTTCTTCACACTGTGACAAGCAGGGGCAGATATATATCTCTATATACACAGATATGCAAATAATATAATTTTATCTAATTATGCATTAACTTGTGACTGGCTGGGATTTAGTTCAGTTGGTAGACTGTCACTCTGTAGTCTCTGAGGTCCTGGGCTTGAGTCCCAGCACCTTAAAAATGGGAAAAGGATGTGGCAATTCACTCCCAAGGCAATCCTGAAACAATCAGCCATTGAAAACCCTCTGAGGGTCACTATGAGTCGGACATGACTTGATGGCACCTGACAGCAACAGCAACAATTTGTGACTATTAAATGGAATCACATTGTAACTACTTTTATAATATGTTTTCAAAATTATCAGTTTAGTAAAGACATCATTTTACTTTTCAATTCCTACAGATTTAACAGTTAATATTTTTATTTTTAAGTGAATGGAAACTTTAGTTTTATATCATGCTATGATAACTGGGGCTGGAGTTTAGCTCAGTTGGTAGAGAGCTGCTCCGCACTCTTTGAGGACCCAGTTTCAATCTTCAGCACAGCAAAAATGGGAGAAGGATGTGACAGTCCACTCTGAAGCAATCCCAAAACAATCAGCCACTGAAAACTCTATGAGGGTCGCTATGAGTCAGACCCGACTCTATGCTACCTAACAACAACAATAAAGATAACTAGTTGAAAAGTGAAAACTACCAAAGAAACAGTTGGGAGAGTTCTTAAGGAAGAAGTTCAAATTCCAAAGAATACTAAACAATTGTTCATAGTGAATTAATGTTACTCTCTTCACACAGGTAAGCCAATATTTTGCCAAGGCAAACCTTTTGCCAAAAGTATTGTCCAAAGATACGCAGCCAAGGCCAACTATGGTGCTGATTCCATAATTGCTTATTTTGCTTTGGCAAAATGTCATTAGGATAGGTTTTATTATCATGAAGAATTTCCAGAACCAAATGCTAAAGACAAATTCCCGGGGAATCAGTTTGGACAGAATCTGAGAGAAGGACGGGTGGCCTCAGCTCTGGGAGGCAGACCCACCCGGAGCTGCCTGCACGCATTTCTCAGGCTGCTGTCTACATAATGTGTGGCCGGCAGTGAGGACGAAAGGGCTCCGGGGTAATGGTCCTTACCCAAGTGAAAGCGGACGGCTCTCACTGAACCCCCTCATCTCTTCCTCTCTCCAAATCCCCAGGAATGTGCTCCTTCCCAGCCTGCCCCGGGACGCCCAGCTCCCCTGTCAGCTGGCATTGGAGCGGGCCTCCTGGCACCAGACTTCCACGAAACCTCCTGGCCATTTTCTCCCACCAAAAGGGTTAGGCCCACCGATTTGTTGATAAACATTCCACATTCCCCCTCCTTTCCTTCTCCCAGATGATTTTCAGAGTAGGCTCTGTGCAAAATGGAGACAGGAATTTCCTTTTTCTGATAACCAGTGAGAAGACATAGGCCCTGATCTGAAGAGATGCAAGAAAACTAAACTCCTTTGCCTAAGGAAAAATGGAGTGGGAGCAGGGTGGGAGGCAGTGGGAGGGAAATGAAATGGTCTAAAAATAAATTTAAAGATGGAATATACTTCAATTTAGGCAAATGATCAGATTCACCTGTAAGGTGCCTGGTGCCAGAGACATTCACCCTAATTCGCATGCCGTGCATGAAATCTTTACGCCAGGACTCTGTGGGAAAGGGCTTTGCACTAAAAGCTCCCCTGGCCCTCTGAGGGGCACACTGTGAATTCTACAAACCAATCCATCCCTTTGCCTCCTTCTCCCCCCGCCCCCACTCCCCCAATGTGTATTCTTAGCCCAGGAAGGAGTCAGGGCCGGTTATTGTACACAAATCACTCCCCGGCTGAAGATTTTGGTGGCAGTCAAGAGAGAAGGGGAAAAAAATTAGAAAAATTTCAATTTCAGGACCATTATTATTTTCATTAATCATAAGAGGCGCTGTCACCTCTATCCGTATCCTTTAGAAGGAGATCTATTATACGGGCCATTTAGTCCAAGCCCTATTACCTCATATGTTTTCCTGGCTGACCAAATAAGACTTAAGAGATAAAACAATTTACTGTTCA
Source organism: Pedetes capensis (assembly GCA_007922755.1). Classification (NCBI taxonomy): domain Eukaryota; kingdom Metazoa; phylum Chordata; class Mammalia; order Rodentia; family Pedetidae; genus Pedetes; species Pedetes capensis. The sequence goes on from VMDO01002826.1 coordinate 17,629, forward strand.
TTATGATCCGTGTCACTGGAATCAATCTATTAACCTACATTAACGGGATATGTGACGAGATCTCACATCCACGCTTCCTGGGTTTAAAGAAAAGGCTGGAAGACGGGGAGGGGCTCGTGAGCGAGGGGGAAGCTGAGGGAAGGAATCCAGGGCCCATAAAGTGCAGCGGACGGATAATTTGCCAAGCAAATACAACTTCATTTCCCGGTGCCCACTGCTGCGCCCTCCACAGCCTTGCACAGCCCCTGACCTGTAAAGAAGTCTAACAAATTGGCTTCTATTGTGGAGTCAAAAGGTGCCTTCAGAGAAGGGACGGTTCGCTGGTCCTAAAGTATGATGGGAAATCTCGGGCCAGAATAAAGAGCTTCTGCTTTATGAAGTTAACCCATTACGGTGAAAAGTGAGCAGGAGGTCCCAGCTGGTGGGGCGGGAGCATGGGCAGGAGAGAATCCCGGCAGCCCTCTCATCCCAATGACACAGCCCCAAAGCTAGAAATCATTGCCTCCCATTTTGTTGTTGTTGTTAGATGCTGTCGAGTTAGGTCTGACTCATAGCAACCCAGCGTCCAACAGACAAAACACTCCCTGATACTATGCCATACCTGACACTACATCAGTGCTTCTCTGCTATTCATAGGGTTTTCAATGGCTGATTGATTTTTGGGAGTGGGTTGCCATGTCCTTCTCCCAAGCCTACAGCACGTGGTGTTTCCAGGTAGTCTCCCATCCAAGGACTAACCAGGCCCAACCCTGCTTAGCTTCTGAGATCAGATGGGATTGGACACCAGGGTGGTGCGGCTGTGGATTCAGGGTGTAATGAGTGTGAGAAAGCTCCGTGGGTGTGGGGCTGTGGGTGAGGGCAAGGGGGCAGGCAGGCATTGCCTGGCAGCTGTCCATGAATTATTGCATGCTGAAATCTTTTATTCTGGAGAACAGGAAGTGCAGGGCACTGGCTTCATGGGGACTCCGTGCCACTCCTCACTCGTGGAAGGCTGGCCTGGCACAGGTTTATGCACAGGAGGACCACTGAAGAACTGGGGGGGGGGGGTTGCATGCTGGAGACGTCATCACATCTCCCCATGATTTTTCGTGGGTGAATCTCTGCGTCAAGCCAGAGAAGTCGTCACTTTTGGTCTATACCAGCAGTGGACCAAGAGAGTTCCAATCTAGTCCCTTCCCTTGGAAGACACGCAGGGAGTTCCTGCTCCATTCTCTGGGGTCACCACCAGGAAAAAGGCAACTGACGCGAACTTGGTGGGTTCTGTCCCAGATAAATATATCTGTCACTCCACAATGAGACACGTTAAAAACGTCAGGCTCAGAACAGAGCCTGGGGTTGTTTGTCAAGACTCTGTGCCTTGACTGGACCTATCTGGGGTCATGCGCTTTCAGTCCGTCATTCAGCAGCCAGGCCTGGAGTCCTCGGAAGGACACAGCAGGCTGGGTGGTCACAGGAGCCTCTGCACTCAGGCTGCTGGGCTCTCTGCTGGGTAGCGTCGCATCATCCTGTGGACTTCACCAGTCATGGAACCCAAGCAACTGTTGGAAAGGAGCTGCCATTTTTTTGTTGTTATTGTTGTTGTTGTTTGGTTTTTGTTTTTAAGATACAGCAGGTTACATGAGCTACAGATTGGGTACAGTAGTCATCCAAGTCCAGTTTCTCATATGTTACATTTAAAAGACCTGTAGGACATTCAAGTGGAAATGAAAAGTGGATATTGCATATAAAAGTTTCCAGTTCAAAGGATATGAGTTACGCGTTTGGGAGTTGTCAGTGCATGGGCGGATTTCTTGAGATTAACTGGAGCTGGTGTGAGTAGAGAGAAGGCTTGGGAATTGATTCCTAGGACAGGCTAAAGTCCAGAGGATTCAGAAATAAGAACGTGGGCGATGGATTCCTACTTGCAAGAGGGAGCAGCGTTTAAACCTTCTCCTGGGAGCCCCCCCCCTCCGCCCACACCCCCTCCTGAGCACTTGCTGTTCACTGGGCAGGCGGAGAGGGGTGAGTGTTGGGCACAGCAGAGGGAGAATGGTTGGCCGGTGGGAGGTAAAAGACAAAATGTGAAATCAAGACCAAGCCTTAGCTTTTAGAAGTTGGTAAATCGGTCCCCTAGGGACCCGCAAGGCCTCTGTGCCTTGGAGGTGGGGAACGGAATTTGCCTTCCAGATAGGCCTTCTGTTTATAATGGAGGGAGCTACTTTGCTGGGACCTTTAATTAACCTTTTGTTCCTTCAAGAAGCTTCAGTGCTTCAAAGGGAGACACGAAGCACCCTGGTTAGTCATGAAAATTGGAAGGTTTGGTAAAGCCGGGTCCCGGCTGAACTGCCGTGGGTCATTGCTTCCGGGCTTCGGGGGTGTATAGGACTCCCCCACCCTGGGGTGTGGGCGAGGTGCTTGGAAATGTCTCATCAGATCTCAAAGGTGGTGCGGAGAGCAGTCTGCATGCCTTCCTGGAGTCCAGAGAGGAAGGTCAGTTCGGTTTAAGGACCCTAATCTGGAAAATCTCCCCTCTCAGTAGAGTGGAAGCCTCGTGAAGATGGGTGGGCACAGTGGCCGTTCCTGTCAGCTATCAGAGCACAAACCGCCAGCCTGCATGCTGTCGGCCGAGAACCTTGGCAAAAGGAAGAGTACAGAGTGGGCTTGTCACCTGGAGGGGGGGTAGGCACGAGCCGGCTGACGGAGCTGGGGACCAGCGGAGTGAGGCTCCCGTCTGGAAGTTATGTGGAAATGATGCTCATGCACTCAGACATCCGCCCCGAAGGGAAGAGCGTCGGGTTCTGCAGGCTCAGACGCAGCGAGGCACCTGTTACAGCAGCTTAGCAGAGGGACAGGGAGCCCTGGCTGTAGAGCGACAGGATGTCCAGCCAGCAGGATTCCAATGGCCAGTTTATCAGCTCTTGGATTCTAGCGTTCCATGGCTCATTCTAGTCTTAGAAAAGGGGAAAACCTCTAGAAGTGGCTTTTTACTGCTTTTTCTCCTTGGTGGATTGACAGTTTCTTGGCTAGGGTTCAGCTCAGTTGGTACAGTGCTTGCTCTGTGCTCTCTGAGGCCCTAGGATCCATCAACAGAACCAGAAAAATGGGAGCAGGATCTGACAGCCTACTCCCAACACAATCAGCTATCAACACCCTATGAATAGCAGAGAAACCCTGTCAGAGATAGTGCTGGAAAATGACACCCCAGGCTGGAAGGCATTCAAAAGACAACTAAGGAAGAGTTGCCTCCTCAAAGTAGAGTCGACCTTAATGATGGGAATGGAGTAAAGCCCCAAGTGATGTGGCACGACTCAAAATGAGAAGAAACACAGTGGCTGCAACAACGGGCTCAAACATAAAAGGATTGTGTGCACGGCATGGTACAAGGTCCTGTTGTTCTTTTGTATATAGGGTCACTATGAGTGGGATGTGACTCAACGGCATCTAACGACAATAACATGAATCACTTGGAAAGCTTGCGAAGAAGTAGGTGCTAATTTACAAGGCATGGGATGGGACCCAGGATCAGCCTTTCAAACAAGCTGATAGGTCATGCTGGTGACACTGGTCCAGACCCACCCGTGGAATGGTAAGGGATTAGGTGGTCATCGAGGCTGACCCTAGATCTGTAGATTCTACAGTTCAGGACTTGAGCGGGGCACCACAGCCTGGCCCACAAGACTCTAGTGCGGGTGGGTGGGAGAGAGAACGTAACAGAGAAGACAAGCTGGGCATGGCTGGGGACCGAGGCGAGACAGGAAGTCCCATCAGGGCAGCTGGGTGTTGGGCTGAGCTGCTGACTGTGAATCACGCAGGTCTCCTTTCCAAGGGCAGGAGGGGCCGGGCACGGCAGATCCTCGGCCATCCATATCCCAGAAGGCTGTGCAGGATCTCCGTGAGGAGAGGGAGCCGGAGATCAGAGTCCTCAGGCTACCTGAGAAGCGGGGCAGGTCCTTGCTCAGAACTGTCAGACTGCCCAGCATTAAGTTCCTTTAAGTTGAGGAAAGAACTCAAACGCTGAAGTTTCCATGCCACGAGTGGATAAAAATCAAAAGGCACTACGGTACCTGTGATGACAAATATAAAGAACACTTGACGTCTCTGTCCCTCACTGCCCATCAAAGCTGAGCTGCCAGTGAGGCTTCAGTGTTCAGCAGTCAGAGAGTGAGGCAGAGAGGGAGAAAGGAAGGCACCAGACCATCAAGGAGAATCCTGGGAGAGCCCTGATGCCCTGGAGAGCCTTCACATCAGCTCTTGGTGGCTTTTAGGGCAAGGGATGAACATAAGAAAAATTGGGAATGAACAAGCCTGCAGCTGTAGCCCTGTGGCATCCGATCCCATCAGATCTCAGAAGCTAAGCAGGGTCAGGCGTGGTTAGTACTTGGATGGGAGACCGACTAGGAACACTAGGTGCTGTAGGCTTGGAGAAGGACCCAGAAATCCACTCCCAAAAAAACAATCCACCATTGAAAACCCTATGAATAGCCAAGAAGCACTGACAATAGTTTTGCCTGTTGTACACAGGGTCACTATGAGTCAGACACTGACTTGACAGCACCTAAAAACAACATCAAAGCTATATGTTTTGCAAAGTGGTGTTGTCTTCCCAAATAGCTCCTCCTTGATGACCTAGAATCACATAGTCAGGAAGAAAGATGTTTATTGTCATTCAATTGTACCCCATGGCCATAAACGAAAATATATTTGGTAATGATGATTCCCTGGTGGCCCTTATAACTTGTTCCTCTACCAGAAGGTGAAGGAATAGGAGAGGTTAAACCATCCAAAACAAAGTGCCTCCTTTGAGTTCTAATGACACAACCAGCTAAGCTACACCAGGAGCTTTTACAAGTGGGTGCTCAGCAGTAATTCAGATAAAATGTGTTTGTCCATGAACCCTTTTAATACTCTGTGTGTCTCTCTGTCTCTCTGTCTGTCTGTCTGTCTGTCTGTCTCTCTCTCTCTCTCTCTCTCTCTCTCTCTCTCTCTCTCTCACACTATTACTTACAGAGTTGGTGTTACAATGACCCAGGATGCCACACAGAGGTTGCGGAAAATGTGCTGGGATGCAAAGAGTGTTTCGAAGACAAAACTCCAGGCATCTCTTCAGCAGCCTCGTTTTCCGCTGAATTTGGAATTTCAGATGAGGACATTTCTCTCTTGTCTCCAGTAAAAATGACTCTATTTGTTCTTTCTCAAGGACCCCCCAAGGGTCCTGTCCCAGAACGAAATGAATAATGATGCTTTATTTTTCATGGTACCTTTCCCCAAGAAGTTCACGGAGCTGTGGGAAAGCGATCTCACAAATCTTTAGAACATCCTTGTGGAGGTAACAGCCACAGTCTCACCCCATTGTACAGGTGAGGAAACTGAGGCAAACCCAGTGGGGAGCAATGATTGGCCAGGGCCTTCTATTATAAAGCCTGATGAAGGCAGTTTTCAGTTTCTTGCGTCAACCCCTTGAACACCTGTTTGCCTTCCTTATTGCTGTCTGTGTCAATATCCACAGGCATAAAATACCAATTCCAAGAATTCCAGAGGATGTCCCCTGTTTTAGGAAATGGTTTGTAACTAGAGGGTCTAAGTAGCGGGCCGGTGGTGCAGATTGCATTAAGCAAATGCGTGTAAATTTGTACACGTGCTGGCTGCATAGGTACAGGGTACGTGGTTTTGGCTTGTGGAACTGACTTGAACACCTTCCTACTTCTGTTTTGGAAAGACGAGAACTTGTCAGTCTTTCAGCTTACAGACCAAGCTGAATTCCCTTTTTGTCCAAGTATCGCTTGAAACCATGAGACATCAAGAACGGAGAACCAGACAATGACAGAATTGAGACTTCTGTGACTCTTCTGTGGTTGTCCTTGTGTCTGTCTGGTCTTCCGACTCTGGCTCTGGCAGCATTGAGAGGTGCTATAGAAGGGGGTGAGGCTAAGTGAGGAGAGTTCTGGGCAGTCATATCATGGGTGTGTTCCGTGAAATTAGCCCCTTTCTTCCTCTGGTGTTGGGATTTTGAATAGAGAATTTGACTCTTGAACTTGGATTTTTCATGGTCAGGTTCAAAGGCTGGTGGTTTTCGTGAACATTCAACATTTAACACCCCATGGGTCAGTCAACCCAAGATCTTAAAGGAATGTAATTTATGGCATGCTCCTTGCTGCTGGGGCTGGGGGATTGCAGATGGTCCACTTGTCAGGAGACAAGTAGCTTAGGATGCCATTGGGTAGTGACAATTACACCATCCCCAACCCTTCTCCAAGGATCATTGGTATGGTTAGGTTCTGTCAAGTCAGTCAGGTCTGACTCATAGTGACCCTATGTACAACAGAACAAAACACTCCCCGATTCTGTGCCAGGCATCTGATCTTATTTATGTTTAAGCCCATTGTTGCAGACACTGTATCAATCCATCTAGTTGGAGGGTCTTCCTTTTATTCATTGACCTGCCACTCTCCCAAACATGATGTCCTTCTCCAGGGATTGGTCCCTCCTGACTACATGTCCAAAATACATAAGATGCAGTCTAGCCATCCTTGCTTCCAAGGAGCACTCTGGTTGTACTTCTTTTAGGAAGGATCTATTGCTTCTTTGGCAGCCCATGGTGTCTCTAGCACCATAATTCAAAAGCATCAATTCTTTTCCTGTCTCCCTTGTTCAAGGATCATTAAGAAATCAGATACACAGAGCTGAATTCAACTGGCATCAATTTCTAAGATGACTGAGCCTTAAAAGCCTTCCATCTTTTCTTCGATGTCCAATACAAAAGGAGGCGGAAGATGCCTACACTCTCAGTCCATGACATGTAGTCCTTTATGCATCTACTTTCCTCTTCTGACCAGTTTTACGCTATGTCATCACTAGCAACCTTACTTTTACACGGTTTTGTTATGGACAAATCTCAGCCTGGTCCCTTTTAACTACTTGGGGAAGCCATTGAAAACTATATGAGGGTTGCTATGAGTCGGTCACGAGTTGATGACACCTAACAACAACGATGACTTCAAGGTTAACGCTGGTAGTGTTGAACTCTACTTCCTAAGCAAACCCCCTCCTTCAGCCACTGGGTTTTTGTTTGTTTGTTTGTTTTCTTATTTGGAGCCCAGTTTCCTTTGCTGTGAATGCTGCTCACCTTGCTCCAGGTCAGTCTGTCCACTGGACATGTGTAAATCTCTTCTGCCTCTCAGGTATGTGAAAGCACCAATAGACACCACTCCCTGTCTCTTTCCAGATGTTTCAACTGATATCCTTTTGCTACTTTTTTTTTAAAAGTCACTTGTATGGTATGTTAAGCATTAATATAAGGAAAATAAAGGGCAACCATTTTAATTAAATGTTGAGTTAACCCACCAACTTAGACTCACGCAGGATTCCTCAGAAAGATCACAGAGAAATAACCAGGCAATTGGAAAAGAGCATCTAAGCTATTTATAGCTAAGAGAGATGAAAGGAAATATTCCCAGCAAGGTGGGGGCTAGAGATGGCTCCAGCTTAAAAGGACATGAGTAACTGAGACTGAAGTTAAACAAAGCTGGAGAAGAAAGTAAATAGGGAGAAAAAGATAATTACGTCTTACAACAATTACTCTGGCTATGAAGCAAAATTAGCACAGTCCTTCCTAATTTAAATGTGTTGAAAGTGGCTGAGTATGGCAGCAGAAAATTACCAGGTTTACGACACAAGCTTTGGTTAAAACGATGGCAGTCAGATTAATGTAGCTTTTTTCTGCTGATGGCAATGATTACAGAGTTATCTATAAATATTAACTGCTTCGTGGTAGGTGAAATTGTACTTTGCTGGCACATACAGAGATGTTGGATCTTTGAAACAAGTTTTGTTTCTATTCAATTTAATTTTAGTTCATTTTAATTTTGACATATGTTTGATTGATTTTTAGTGCCAGCTGATGGTTTCTTTCTTTCTTTCTTTCTCTTTTTCTTTCTTTCCCCCTTTCTTTCTTTTCTCTCTTCTTTCTTTTCATCTTTTCTTCTTTCTTTTCATCTTTTCTTCTTTCTATTTTCTCTCCCTTCTCTCTCTCTCTCTCCCTCCCTCTCTCTCTCCCCCGCCTCCCTCTCTCTCTCTCCTTCTCCCTCTCTCCCTTTCTTTTCCTTTCCTTTCCCTTCCCTTCCTTTTCTCTGTCCCCCTCTCTCTTCTCTCTTTCTTTTACCTTCCTCCTTGAGCTATTATTTTGCTCCTATCTTTCTATTTTTGGGTCCAAGAGAAAAACTGGAGAGATTTAGAGATGGGATTTCTTTCAAGTATTTTTTGTTTGTTTGTATTTTAATTTCATCCGCTGTTTCATGCTGGGATCTTATTACAGTGTCTCCATTTCCAATTCAGCTATGGCTCTATTTCTGGTCAAAAGGTCACTGGTTTGCATGAGCACCATTAGGTCATTCGGCAGCTTGGTCTTGTTAACTATTGTGTGCACGTAACGCTGGCTCACTTGAATTACTTGGGTGGTTCTTCTCATTGCTGTGTTTTATACAGGATGCTTTGACTGGCCACTGCTCAGTGCCCTGTTTCTCCCTTGCCCATCCAATGACACAAAATAAAACATACCTTTATTTAATAAACATTTGATCATGGTTTGAGCAAAAATAACCATTTTCTGTGTAGGAAAAATCAACGGATAGGATATCTAAAAAAAAACAAAACAAAACAAAACAAAAAACTAACACAGATTCATCAAGAGTTAATGGTTTGGTAAACTATGCAGGTAACTTAATAAAAGACCCCTCAGGGTTTCTAAGTCCTAGCAGTACTGGCATTTTACTTGAGATAACTTTTTGTTGAAGAGGTCTGTCCTGTGTACTGTAATGTATTGGAAGCATGCCTGGCTGGACCTCCAGATGCTTCTAGCAAAGTCCTGGCCCCTCAGTTGTGATAAATGAAAAGTCTCCACATAACTTCTAGCTATGGGGGCAGGTCAACCTCCAACTCTGAACTGCCAATTTAAGCCAATCAAGAGATTGTTAATGATAGGAAAAATAACACAGCATAACACACTAGTCTCAATAGGATCAGTTTGCTATGTATGCCTAATTATGGACAATAGGAACTTATAGTGGTCTGAATCAATTAGAAAAATTATGTTAAGCTAGTAAGGGAGGCAAGAAATGATAGTTTAAAAAAGAGAGATGCTTATTTTTCTATTATTCTAAAGAAGTCTGGAAGAAGACCCTTCCCTGCTGGCTGGGGGTCCTTTGGCATTGTCAGAGGACTGGGCACATCTGTCTTTTTGTTTTATGCTCCTTACAATCTAGTTTTCATGATCAGCTCCCAGGTGTTGGGGAATGCCAGCTGGGTTGTTCAAGGTCTTAGCTGGAAGCCAGAGAAAGGGATGATGGGGGAAAAGGAGTGAGGGAATATTGCAAGAGGCCCCACAACTAAGTGGAAGCTGGAAGGCAGGCCAGGAAATGTATGCTTACAGGGAACTATTGTTCAGTGTCTTCACAAGAATAAAACTAAGAAAGGATGATGTATATTGTGTTAACAACTAGCAAAGACTCATTCATTTATTCTTTTTATTCAGGTAAATAGTTCTTAAACATGTACCATGTGCTGGACACTCTGCTAGGCTCTGTAGACAAGAAATAGAATGATCTTTACTGTATGGGAGCATGCCATATAGTATATTTTCAGTTCTAATCCACACTTCATCGGTTTTAGAGGGCTACAAAATCAGATGCACATAAGAATTGAGTGTGGATTGGACTTGTGTGAGAGAGCTTTCAACCTGTCTACCACAAATCCAATTGGCATGGGATTCTTATCTGCATCTGATTTTGTAGTACTCTAAAACTTTTGAGGGTGCTGGGGTTTAGCTCAGTTGGTAGAGTGCTGCTCTGTGCTCTCTGAGGCCTTGGGTTCAATCCCTAGCTCTGCAAAAATGGAAGAAGGATCTGGCAGTCCACTCCAGAGACAATCAGTCATTGAAAACCCTATGACTAGCAGAGAAGCACTGACATAGTGCCGGGTGTGGCACAAGGTTGGGGAGTGTTTTGTTCTGTTGTACATAGGGTTACTATGAGTCGGATCCAACTTGACGGCACCTAACAAAACTGTTGAAAGGCTGTGGATTCGAATGAAGAATATGTTGTAATCTACAGGGATGGCAGATATGATATGATTAATTGAGAAATTAATGAATAAATTATAACTGTAATAAATATTGCAAAAACATAGATGGTGCTCTAAGCTTCTCAGAGACAAAATGGATCTTTCCACATTTTTCAGTACCTACTAGTGGTTTGGTATATAAGGCATGCTTCGTCAACCTGTAGGGACAGATGTGCTGTCTGATCTGCGCCCATCAGCCTGTTTCGGATACTTTGCGATTCAGTCTTCATGAGATTTCTAAGATCAAACTTACGACATCACTATGCCAATCTAAGGAAGTTACTTCCATTGCACTTCAGTCTCCTGGATTATTATTTTAAACCCAGGTTACAAAAACATCATCTTAAATTGTACAAAGATTCTAATCTCATATCAAATGCCACTGATACTCCTCAAAGTACTCCCCTGGCTTCAAACGCATTTATTCATCCTTCTTGCCACTTTAGGAAGCATTTCTAGGTGTCCCCATTCATGAGTGTCTTTAGAGGCTCTGTCATGGCTGCCCCAATGTCCTGAGTCCATTCAGAATGTTAAACTTTCCTGGTCCTCCTGACTTTTTCCCTTTCATGGACCTCGTGAAGAGCCAGAAGTCACACGCTGCCCGATCCCGTGGATAAGGCGGATGAGGACACTCTATCCTGTTTTCTTTTGACAGAAATCGATGTACCGGAAATGACGCATGCCGCAGAGCTTTGTCACGATGGGGGACGTAACAGAAGACACTCCCCAAAGATGGCTTCCAGATGTACTCCACAAAGCGGCAGGAGCAGTGGGGTGAGTGTGTTCAAAACCCGGATGAGTGTTCTGAGAGCGGTTCATGGGAGTGCGTCTTTTACTGTAATAACTTTTAAAATTTCAACATTCACTGTGTTTTTTGAAACACCTCATCTTTACAACAGAAAGCTCAACTGCCCAAGTACTTATACTTATTAAATTATTTCAGCAGTAAATTAACATGAATTTTTCCCAACAGCCTTACAATTTGGAAGGTTCAAAAATCTCATCTGAGATCAGTTTTTCCTCCAGAATCATATCGTATAACCTTTTCTTTTTTGCATTTTTATCCAGCAACTTGTATAATTAAGCTCTCTGTGATGGGTGAATGGTGTAAAGTTATTTTAGAGGAATCCGGAAATCAGTGCAGTCAAGGAATTTTTAAAAAAATCATTTCAATCACCTTAACACAACTGCAGCTCTTATTTTAGAAGCATGGAGGCTTAGCCACACTCATACACAAACTCATCCAGAGACACATAAATAAGAGACTGTCAAAAATATCCCCATTATTATCCAGTATCATCCAGTCAGTTCAGAAAACAATAACATTTGAAATATGTCTGTACTAGAAGACACCTTCCTTTTATTGCCTTAAAAGATATTTCTCTGTGGTTTTCTTTTGCAGCAACAGAGCAGTGGAAAAACTCAGGAATTTTCTATGTCTTTTGTGAAACCAAATATCCAGTTTTCTTATGTTCATTGTATAAGAATACCCCTTCTCAGAGATTTTGATTTTCTACTGGAACTCAAACATCATTAAAAGTCTTAAAGACTAAAAATACCCTAATGTCATAGCCATTGTGTGATTTAATGTCACAATATTAAATTGGTAATGATGCTCACTTTGCCTCCTCTCAATTCAACTCACAGTACCCAAATCCTTATTTAGCTCCAAAAAAACCCAACATAAATTAAACAGCCATTATATCACTACAATTTAGAGTTAGAAGTAAATATGTCTCCCCAATATTAACTCACATTTGAGCATTCTTCAGAACCAACAACCTGAAGATGTTTAGAAACTTAGATCATTTATCAAAATACACATATTTGGTAATTAAGCAAGTATGGCAATTGGAAGCTCAACTATTATGAATGAAATGTGAAGAATTGATTGAAATTTGCCATGACAATTATACATACCCATAAATAGAAAAAACATTATAAAAATCATATCTACTCTGCCTAATATGCTACCCTCTGTACTTCTGGCCCAGTCAGATGTTCAAGTGGCATGCTGGTTGAATTATTTGAATGGTGTCCTGTATTATACATTCTATACTATTGGTACGGGCTGGGATTTAGCTCAGTTGGCAGAGCGCTGCGCTGCAGTCTCTGAGGTCCCGAGTTCAATTCCCAGCACCGCAAAAATGGGAGAAGGACCTGGCAATCCCAAAACAGTCAGCCATTGAAAACCCTATGAGGGTCGCTATGAGTCGGATACCGACTAGATGGCACCTAACAACAACAACAATACTATTGGTGCCAACCTATAAAAGGGCAATCGGTCAGCCATTAACAGGTAATGTTTGTGTTTTATTTGCTCCCTTGGCCTGGCTTTTAGATTGAAGCCCTGTGTCTGTCAAACTTCAGGTCCAAATCCAGAGATGAGAGGAACCCACTCATGAGAAGAGGGTGTGAATAGGTACAAGGATCGTAGGTGAAGAAGTACTTTCTTTGGAGTTTGACTTTGCCTAAGACATTTAAGACTTACGGGTTTTTGTTTTTTAAGTTTTACCACCTTTCCTTCCTTCAAGATGACGGTTCAACTCTCCATTCTTCTTTCAAGCACTTTAATAAGTTCTTTTATTCCAATGCAATTAGAATATCTCAGTATTTTGATATTATTGAAAATATCAGACAGTTGATACAGTCTGAGTTTATTTCTTAAAGATATTAGCCTAGGTTTTGATTGATAAACTTATGTTTTTGTGGTTCTTGGGGTAGAACCCTGGTTCTTGTGCTCTGCCACTGAGCTATGATGTTAGTCCCTATAAAAAACTTGTTTGAGAAATAGTTTAGGTTTGTTGTTGTTGTCAGGTGCCGTCCAGTCGAGTCTGACTCATAGCAACCCTATGTACAACAGATGGAAACACTTCCCAATTCTGTGCCAGGCACACGGTCTTATTTATGTTTAAGACCATTGTTGCAGACATTTGGTGGAGGGTTTTCCTTTTTTTTTTCGTTGACCTGCCACTCTCCCAAACATGATGTCTTTCTCTAGGGATTGATCTCCCCTGGCTACATGTCCAAAATATGTCAGACACAGTCTGGCTATTCTTGCTTCTGAGGATCACTCTGGTTGCACTTCTAGGACAGATCTGTTGGTTCTTTTGGCAGTCCATGGTATATTCAATAGACATCTCCAGCACCATAATTCAAAAGCATCAATTATTTTCCTGTCTCCCTTGTTTACAGAATTCTTATGAAATAGTACAGAGTTCCCATATGCTCCAAAGCCAGTTTCCCTTATCATCATCATATCTTAGTACCCGATGGTACATTTCTCTCAATGAATGAACCACTGTGGATGTATAATTACAAACTAAAATCTCCACTTCATTGAGCTTTCCTCTACACTCACAGCCCATCATCCCACCTCCTTAGCCTCTGGAATGGTGGCAGAGTCTAGGCTTCCTTGTTTCTGAAGACCTTGAAAACTTTGTGGGCTATTGGTCAAGTATATTGTAGAACTTCTGTTTTCACTTGGGATAAGTTGGATGAGATTTGGGCTGTGTGCCTTTAGTAGGAAGAACACACCAGTAGAACACCATCTTTATCATGTTAGACCAAGGTTATATCACTATCTGTGTGACCAATCAGTGCTGACATTGACCTTGTTCATCTAGCTATAAGAATTTATCAGCTTCCTCTACCATGGAGTTACTAGTTATCCCACATTCCCATACTGTGCTTATGCATTGTCTTCACGATGGATGCATAGCCTACACCTTGGGATGGGGGAGTCACGTTCCCCCTCCTGAGGGTAACATAGCTGCATAAATAACTTTTTGTTGTTTGTTGTTAGGTGCCATCCAGTAGGCACTCACAGCGGCCCTCATAGGGTTTTCTATGGCTGATTGTTTTGGGATTGCTTAGTGAGTGGATTGCCACGTCCTTCTCCCATTTCTGTGGTGCTGGGGATGGAACCTGTGTCCTCAGAGAGTCCAGCACAGCACTCTCCCAACTGAGCTGACCCCAGCCCTAAAAGGAATTAGGCATTATTAATTATTGCTTCCTACATCACATCTTAACATTTGTTTAAAGCAACTAGTAAACTTTCCAGTTAAGAGACTACATTTAGTCTATCATTTTTGCCCTTCTTATTAAAAATATCTTCATTTTATAAAAGGAATGGAGGGCACTGGGCTGCAGTGAATCAAACCTCTACTAGATTGTAGCAGAACAGGGAAAACTGGTTCCTATTAGCAGCAACACAGATTTCCTCCTAAGGTCCTGTTCACTTTGGGTAGCAAATTCTTCCAAAAATGTGTGTTCTAGTGTTTCACACTTACTGTTTTCTAAAATGGGAAAAGACCACATTCTGAAAGGCAGATGGAAGGGGTCCCATGTATTCCTCCAAAATGCACACATCTATTTATGTAGGATCTATGAAGTAATGCACCCAGCAAATACTGGTGCAGCACTCGTGAATAATTTACTCTGTGTGTGTGTGTGTGTGTGTATGTGTGTGTGTGTGTGTGTGTGTGTGTGTGTGTGTGTACTGCACACAACCAGGCCCATACACAAGCAGTTTGAAGAAGCCTGTGTCTGTGGTGTTTGTTTCTGAGACTGTTCATTTCCTGGTTGATTTCTATGCATTTGCTCATTTACGTTGCTTAGGGAAGAAGAAGCTCTATATAAAAACGGATTATCTTTTAGAGCACTCCAGGGTTAGTTTCATTCCCTCCTCTCCTTTTTATGATGAAAATGATAGGAAATATAAACCAGAGCCCTTACAGAAGAAAATGCATGAAGTGAGGCGAGTGAGCTTTTAAAACCACGCAGAAGCTGCGAGGCCAGGCTCCAGCCTAGCAGGAGGGCTGGGGTGGAATCGCCCCCGTGACTTGCGCCCTGTCTGTCCCCAGCATTTAAAACAAGATGAAAGTGGCCTTAGAAGTGAATGCAGTTGACTCTCAAAAAGTGGGTGTTAGATGTTGAATATTTAATTCACTGATAAAAGGGACCTGATTTCCTGCACACTGCTGCCACATATATATATGGCAGTTTATATATATGTAAAACACAGAAAGGAAAGAAAAAGAAAGCAAGAAAGAGCCCACATTGAAAGGAAAGCCACGAGCAGAAAGTGACCTTTCTGTAAGCAAGCACATGAGAGGAGGTATTTGGTTAATCCCAGCTGTCTCCGATTGGCCAGACAGCACCGTGTTGAAAATGTCTCCATCTGGGCTAATCTGCTCTCAGTTGGATGAGCCGAGGCCTTCAGAGTTAACCTGACATTTAACAATAATTACCCTTTCGGATGACCCCGGCCCAATCGCCTGCTCTCTTGGAAATCTCTTTTTTGTGCGTGCTCCCAAACCCCTTGACTTTTGTGTTAGAGATAGAGAAAAAATAAATAAATAAAATAAAGATGAGACGGTTCGGCTGAGTGTGCAAACGCACTGAAGTGCGTGGTTGTGTACAAATAAAAGCACTTATATAACAGAGAGAGCAATAACTGGGGGTCTCCAGATGCTAATGGGTCTGAGGTAATGGCTCCGTCTGACTTTCCTGGACTCTGCATTTCACCAACCTTGGCAATGTTAGGAAAAAAGAGAGGAATAATGTGGACAACTAAAGTGGGATAGAATGTGTTTGCCGGCTGTCCTATGACAGTCAGAGTTCCAGTCTGGCCCCGCTGAAGCGCCTGGGTGTCCCTTATCAGACAGCGGGAGAAATGGTGCATGAAGAGAGGCTCAGATAGAAAAACCAGGGTCAAGGGTCACGGAGGCTAAGTGCGGATGAAATGTGGCCATTTCTTTTTTACCTGAGGCTGGCTTCATCTTTTCTTAGAAAGGTCATTGTGATAAAGCAGAAACACGTCTTAGAAAGAAAATCCATTCTGGGGTTTTATTTACTTAAAAAAATAATAAAAAGCCTTTCCCGGGTTAGCCTGGCATTTCTCCACGACTGCCCTATCAGGTGCCCTTGTGAGACAATGCGGTTTCTAACACCGATATTCAGGAGTTTCCACGAAGCTTAATGTAGACAGCCACGCAGAAGTTCAGGTACTTTAACTTTCTCTCAAATATCCAACTCAATTAGCTTAGCAAAGTATAGTGGGATGACCACAGGCGCAGTTTCTTCGATTTCATTTAAACTTCATAGTGTTTGCTAGGTTTTGTCCTCTTTAAAATACCAAGAAGATAATAATTCAGAATATTTCCCCCTACGTCCTCTATCACGAATACAGAAAAAATCAATATGAAAAAACATGAAGGTATGTCACACCTATGTGAGAGAAAGCAATGATCTTAGAAATAAATGTAGAAATAGATTTATTGTCTCTTTTACATTCCTAATTTTCACTTTTTACAAAAAAGATATAAACTTACGTCAAAATCTTATTTTAACGTGTTATTACTTCTCATCGCTTTTTGCCAGTGACCGCTAAGGGTCGTGAAGCTGAAGGGAGGTGTCTGTGTTTACCTCTGTCTATCCATCCAGATTCCTTGGGGTTAACGTCAGATTTTGAATTAATTCTTGCTTCCCTTTATAACTCATTCCAACTTGGTGTTTGCTCATGATTTGTGGTCATTACTGAGACCTTTCTATCAATGGACACCAGAATCTCAGAAAATGGCGCCCAGCAACTCCCTTAACAAATCCTTCAAGTAATTCTGACACACGCTCGAGATCCAGACTCACAGGTCTCCTGAGGAAACGTCCCCCCTCCACCTCCTTCTACCCCAGAGAGTACGGCAAGGTGTGTAGCTCGGTGTGTTCCAGTGTCCTCCTGGGCACGGTGGGCCCTTAGTGGTCAATTTTGTGACCTGTTGTTCACTTTGCATGCTTTCCTGTGTTATTTTAGGACCACCATCTGAGGACCACTTTGGGGCTTCTTTGGCTTTCGTTGACCACCCTTCCTAAACTATATTGGAGTTTCCAAAAAGAGATTTCTTCACAGAGCTGTAGTTTCCTCTTTCACAGTCCATTAGGAATGGCCACCAGGGTTGGGCCGGGCTGGGGAACCAGAGCAATGCCCTAGAAAAATATTGGGGTGAGGTGTCACCCCAGAAGCAAACCTCATCAAAGGTAATAGGGCAGAGGAGGCATTTTTATTTAAGCAAAAGTATATACTTACAGGTATCAAAATTGGTCAGATGTATACATCTTTGCCATGGACAGTCAGCAGCTAGACTAAGGAAAGAAGCTGGGATTTAGCTCAGTGGGTAGAGCGCTGCTCTGCAGTCTCTGAGGTCCCGAGTTTGATTCCCAGCACTGAAAAAATGGGAGAAGGATGTGGCAACCCACTCCCAAGGCAATCTCAAAACAGTCAGCCATTGAAAACTCTATGAGGGTCACTATGAGTCAGATATGACTTGACAGCACCTAACAACAACAACAACAAGGAAAATAAAATCTGGAAGTATCTGAGATTAGCAAATTAATTCAGCGTAGGTCATGAAGTTAGCATTCGGAGGTAATTTCATCTTTGCCATACATTCCAATCAAGGTCTCCTAATCATTTATGGCAAACCACCTAGAGGGTTCATTGGCAGGTCAGAAATAGGATGTTTTTTTCCAGGTACTTGAGGATCTTCCTTCACTTTTTGGGGCGACTTGGAGAACTCCAGCAGACAAGTAAACATTTCATTCTGCATGACACCCAGCCACAATCTGTAGAGCAGAAACGCGTGTGTTAGTGCCTCATCTCCACCATTCTATTTGCTTCATGGCATCATGAAAGTAGTTAATTCGATCACACTGGAATGCCTATCAGTAACTGCAGAAGTGCAAATGGGCCCTTTAGAAACTGTGGAGCAAAGGCTCCTCGCGAGATCCTGAATCGCGTACCCAGGTGAGTCCTGGGAAAAAACTTACCCACATTATCTGCACATCCCTCCCCACCGCGTTATTTTTCAAGTCACCCAGACCTTGTCATGCCGGTAATGTCATCATCAGCAGGCTGGAAGCAAGGTTGCTGATAATTGTTCTTTATGCTCCTCCTTGTTTAGTATCTGATTCGATACATCTACGTGGACACCATTTCATCACCTTCTTAGTAGCAGAGGTGAAAAAAATCAATGGCAATCAGATTACCTTGTTAACAGAAAGGCTAGAGGGTCGGGGTGTCAAGCTCACGGTGCGTCACCTTTCCTTTAAAACATCTCACTTTTTTATTATTTATCTTTATTATTATTTATAGCGCCAAGCCCAGAGCATTTTCTAACGCAGAGGGTGGCCTTGCATTTGTCTTCTGCAGAGCCAACTCTTTATGCCACGTTGTAGACTAGGTCGGGGCCACCAGGCACAGCACTGATTAAAAGGCTAGAGAGACCCCACAGATGCCATTTCTCATGGGTGCCTTGGACCAGTCCTGAAGGACTCGGGTGCAAGGTCGAGTTTGTGATCTGAGTTGTCTTGTGACATCCCAGCTATTGTCACAATTGTTGTTTCCTGTTAGTCCTTATTAAGATCACTGTTATCCACAGCAGCAATGTGCCCAGAGCTTTGTAAGAAGGATTCTGATATGGCCAGAGAACAAAGGCTCTCAATGGAGTAACTTCCCAAGGAAAGAGCTGATGTTGTTGGTGTTGCTGTTGTTGTTGTTGTTGTTGTTGTTAGGTGCCCTCGAGTCCTGTCTGACTCATAGCCACCCTCACAGGGTTTTCAATGGCTGATTCTTTTGGGATTGATTCACGAGTGGGCTGCCATGTCCTTCTTCCCATTTTTGCGATGCTGGAGGTCGAACCCAGGGCCTCAGTGACTGCAGAGTGGCGCTCTACCCATGGAGCTAAACTGAATGTGCCAGCCCAGAAAGGCCTGTTAGAGGACTGTAAAGGCCCAAATGATAGGAGTAGACACAGCCAACTTAGCCCTATACAGAGGGCAAGGTGAAGACCCACAGATGTAGTGCTTTGAACAACAGGTGGGTAGAGAAGAGGTTTCTGAAAGTGGAGAAGGATGTTGTATTGTTGAAAATATGTGGCCTTGCACTCTCTATAGCTCAGGTCCTGACCTTGCTCTCCTCCTACCTCAGCCTCCTAAGTGCTGGTATTATAGGGGTGCGCCACCATGCCCAGGTTATTTTTAATTTTAGGTGGAAGTCATGCAGTTATTGATCAGGGCTCCTCAAAAATATGCAAGGTTAAAAGGAGACAGGCAAAATAAATAAAATGAGTGGTCTTGGCTGGGATTCTGGTTTGGGGAAGGACAGGAGCACCTGCTTCCCTCCACTGATTAGAGCTGAAATTGACCTCTTTAACCTCAGCAGTCGTTGATAAATTCCTTGGTTTCCACTAAACCAACTTCTTTGTTTTGTTTCATTTTATGGCATATCTACATCTTCCCTTTTCTTCGCTCTCTTTGCTCCTTACTATATTTCAGCTTTCAATAATGTTTCTAATTTTTTGCGGGATATTTCTGTGAAACAATGGAACTGTAAGTAAACACCCATGCATATAGTTATTAAGTGCTCTTTGGAAGCACCTTTTTGATACATATATTTAAAATGTGTCTAGAATATTCACAACCTATAGCAAAGAACATATATTTCTAAGGATATGTCCCTAAAGAAATAGCCATAAATTCAATAGAATGCCTGTGTACAAAATAGCAATATTTTCAAAAACAAAATATGAAAGGTGATAGGAACAAAAAAACTGAAATCTATCATCTTAAACACAACAAAATGGGATTGAATTAAGTATCATGCAATCATTTAAATATGTAATTGTGAAAACAATTTAGCAACTTGAAAATGTACTTATCATATAATTAAATGTGAAAAAGCATGAAATTGTATCTACACTATGATTACAATTATAAGATACATATGTCCATGATAGAAACATTTCAGATACCAAACATCATAATTGTGTTGGTGGGTTAATGATAGAAGATAATATTTTTTCCTTATTTCTCAAAATCTCTGTAATATTACTTCTATAGTTTTAACAAAATGATCTCAACTACTCAAAATGACTTGAGTATCAAAATAGTTGAAATGAATTGAACATTGTCTTCCATATATATATGTGTGTGTATATATATATATATATATATATATATATATATATCACTTTATTCTTTGTAATCTATGAATGTTATTTGAATGAAAAGAAAGAAAAAAGTTTACTCTGGGCTTTTTTTATAGGCAGTAGGCTGTTTGTCCTGAAATCATATTACTAGTTTCTTTCCATAATTTCCTTCTTGGCCAGCTCATCCATTGCATGACACTTTAATACTTGCAACATTTGCCTTACCTTGACTTTGTTTGTCTAGGATGACTATTGTGAAAGTAAGTGCTGCTGTTAACTTTAGATTCTGTTCAGTTGCCTTCATACAACTATATAGTTGTTGTTGGTGGTGGTGCCGTCAAGTTGGTGTCCGACTCACAGTGGCCCCATGTACAATGGAAGAAAGACTATTATCAGTGCTTCTCTGCTGTTCATAGGGTTTTGAATGGCTGGTTGTTTTCTGGGAGTGGGTTTCCAGGTCCTTCTCCCAAGCCTACAGCACCTGGTGTTCCCAGGTGGTCTCCCATCAAAGGGCTAACCGGGTCAGACGCTGCTTAGCTTCCGAGGCCTAACCAGATCTGACACCATAGTGGTATGGCTGCAGGCGTAACTACTTTGTAGCAACTGAATAAATTGAAACACACTGGTACTTTCAACTCCTCATTACTAAGTATCTACAGTTGTAGATACATGTGAAGAAATCCACTAATACAATCAATCTTTATATCCATCATTCCTAACTACTGAATCCATGTCTGAAACTAAGAACCCACTCTATAAATTCAGTTATGTAAATTTTGATACTAAGCCTCACATATCTTTTATTTTGCATTTCAAAGATGGGTTGAACTCCATTTTTCATTAAATATTACTACTAAATCTTGGAAATTTACAGCTGGCGCCGTCTGGTCAAGCCTCCCTAGTCGTATGCAGTGGTACAGGAGAAAAGGGATGGGTTTGTTGCACGAAGATTTGCGTGTGAAGCCTGCTTGGGTATCTGTATACAAAGCTGCATGGCTTTGATCAAGTCTCAGCTTCTCTATTATTCATGTATAAAAGCACAGGTTATAAAACTACGTATTTTTCATGCTCATTTGAGATTGCCGGGGGGAACACAAACCGCAAGTGTGAGGTGAATGTACAGCCACTTACTCTTTTGAATTGAAAAATAGAGAATTTAGTTTTATCTGAACTATATCCCATATTGATTTTCTTCCATTTCCTTCCTTCCTCCCTTCTTTCCTCCCTCTCTCCTTCCCTCCCTCCCTCCCTCCCTCTCTCTCTTTCTTTCTTTATTTCTTTTTTCGTGGTATTAGGGGTTGAGCCCCCAGAACTTGCATGCTCTGCAAGTGCTGGACCACTGAGCTACACCCCAGCCTATTTTTTTTTTTTAACTTTTTTGAGACAGGGTCTCGCTAAGTTACACAGACTGCCTCTAGTCTTGAACTTGCGATCCTCCCGCCTCTGCCTCCTGAGTCGCTGCGATTACAGGCGTGCACCACTGCATCTGGCTAACATTTTCTTTCTTTTGTTAGTTTTAAAACTATTCCTGTTGTCTTTGAGTTGCGGAAAATGGGAAGGGGGATTCACAGGAAATCCGTGACACCATCTTATCCTAGAGACTCAACAATTTTGGCGATTAGAAGGCAGTGAAGAGCAGTTGCACTCTGTATTTGTGAGTTTACACACTGTCACATCTCCTGTGCCGGAGGACACATCTGCCTTCATGTCTGAGGGTTGATGCCCATCTTGGATTTGTTATAACTGCTCTCATTGATCAAGCAAAATGACAAATGATTTTATTTATGCTGCCATTGCCAAATATGACTCACATGTCCTGTTTTATGACAGCAGAACGCACATATACCTCATCCTGCGCTGAAACAATCTCCTCATTCCCTTCTCCATCAACTTAAGTTGAAAGTAAGGACTTTTTTAAAAAAAATAAAAAACTGCAGGACTCAATGTGGTTTCCAGATGGTTATAAGCAGTTGAAGAATTTTTCTGCAAAGCTTTCTGAGGAGACAGTTGACCCAACTGATTGGAATGAGAGGTGTTGGGTATGAATTAAAGATTAGGAGAGATGAGTTGTTGTTGTTAGGTGGCATCGAATCAGGTCCTACTCATAGTGACCAGATATACTGTAGAACAAAACACTCCCGGACACAGTGCCATGCCTGACACTATGTCAGTGCCTCTCTGCTGTTCATAGGGTTTTCGATGGCTGGTTGATTTTTGGGACTGGGTTGCTGGGTCCGTCTCCCAAGCCTACAGCACCTGGTGTTCCCAGGCGGTCTCCCATCCAAGGACTAACCAGGCCTGACCCTGCTTAGCTTCTGAGATCTGATGGGATTGAACACCAGGGTGGTATGATTGTAGATAGGGTTGTGGCTATGAGGATAAAAATTTAGGGAAGAGGAAGGAGGTAAAGAAGTATGCAAATACCATTGTGGGATTTCCTCCATATTTAAATATGGGTCACATTTTTTTTCTGGTGATAGAGCAGATTTCAAAGGCAAGGACTATTTGATAATTTTGGTTATGCTAGACAAGTTCTAACCTTTAGAGGTTTGATGAGTTCTATATAAATCTGTGGTAAATGGTATCCTTTAATGAAAAGAGTTGCCTTAGTAAGAATTTTCTACCAGTCGTACGGCTGCCCCTCAATGGTTATCAGACTAACTTGATGTTGGTCTAAATAATATCATTTTGGTGAAATACATTGGATACATACTTCAGTATTTTCTAACTGAAAATACTATAACAAAGGTTATTCCATCGTTTATGCTTTCTTTACATCTACAACGTATGTAGTTTGGATGTTCACTTAGAAAAGAATTTATGTGTATTCAGTTAGAAAGAGAAAAGACACAGAAGACAGCAAAATAGCATTAAAGATTGGCTAAATTCAGTAAGGTCTTTGTTCCTTATTCGCTGATGTCCACTTACGCATCATTCCGTCTTAAGTGAATTTCAGGTTGAATTGTATGTAACTGCCAGGAACCTCTATCACAGAATCCCATGGCTGGATTCATTTTAATTAATTAAGTGTTGCGGAGGTTAGTAGCGGTTTTAGGCTGCAGAATGAAATCACCTCGTGAAGTGGCAAGTTCGTCAAGTGCTCTGCATTCCTTCATCTGGTTATGGCGAGCAGAAATTGAATTTTGTCAATAGATTAAGCAGACTCTCATCTCCAGAATGACTTCAAGCATAAATCTAATGACTTGTGTAAAAGCGGAAGGAAAAATAAAGAATTGCATAGAAACTGAAGCAAAGCACTCCTCGTGGGGAGGTTCTTGAAAGTTTCTGAAATGTGGCTAAGTTTCAAAAAAGGCACGATGACAAATTTTTTCATCTCTACAAAGTTTACAGAATGTTGAAGGGAATTAGCTTTTTTTCCAGTTCTTAATACCTAATGTGTGGGCTGCCTCCAGTGGTACCACAGTGGCGTCTGATCCCGTCAGATCTCGGAAGCTAAGCAGGGTTGGGCCTGGTTAGTCCTTGGATGGGAGACCGCCTGGGAACACCAGGTGCTGTAGGCTTGTGAGAAGGACCCAGAAACCCACTCCCAAGAATCAATCTGCCATTGAAAACCCTATGAACAGCATAGAAGCACTGACAATAGTGTTTCTCTTATTGGTACATAGGGTCTGCTATGAGTCAGACACAGACTTGATGGCACCCAATACCAACAATGTGTGGGCTGGGTTCTGGCTCAGTTGGGACAGTGCTGCTCTGTGTTCTCTGAGGCCACTCCAACTCTACAACACCTAACAATAACAACAACATTTGATGTAGCATCATATAAAAAAGTAGGCAAAAATCCCAATTAATCAATAAGTATGTTTTGAATTTCTATGTGAAGCCTAGAATTGTCCTAATTAAAGTCAAGAATAGTAAGAAGGCCTGGTTCTCCAGTAGTCTATAATCTTGTTCTTTATTCAGGAATTCAGGATGCATACCTAGGAGATACTTAAAAAATAAAAGCAGCAATAATAGAGCAACAACTTTATATGGTGGAAGGGAGGCAGATATGAAGGAGAAGAAGATAAAATTATTTGATGCTTTGTGGCAGACCCTGTGGTAGGCAAAATTTCTTTTTATAATTAATGAAGCAATGAAAATAATTTCGTTATATTTTAAGTTGAAAAAATATTTCTGTAAAGAACATAATAAAAATAGTTTGGTTATATTTTCTAAACTTGCAAAAACACATGTCAGAAGAATAAAGAAAATGACCATGTCCCATGAATTTACTCTCTAGAATTAAACACACGTAACCTAATATTAACATTTTAACATATGGCGTTTCCTCTAGAATTTCCTGGGAAAGGAGTTTATCAGTATATATTGGTCATATCATGAAAACAATTTAGCTGAATATTTTGCTTAACAAGATCATGAGCAACTTACCATGTCATTAAATTTTTTCTGTAATACTTTAAATTGCTAAAATATTCCACTTTATAGGTGAACCATTATATATTTAACCAATCTATAGGCAATCATCTTAATTTCAGCAATCTCTGATTTAAAAAATAACTTTCTACCTCCTCCTAACATCTAGTGGCCATGTTGTTGCTAGGGGCCATTGAGACAGGTTCAACTCATAGCAACCCAAGGTATAACAGAACAAAATACTCCCACACTGTGCCATACCTGGCACCATGACAGTGCTATTCATAGGATTTTCCATGGCTGACAGTCTTGGGAGTGGGCTGCCAGGTCTGTCTCTCATGCCTACAGCACCTGGTGTTCCCAGGCGGTCTCCCATCCAAGGACTAAGCAGGCCTGATCCTGCTTACCTTCCCAGATCAGATGGGATCAGATGGAGATGACAAAAAAACTAATGATTTGTCAGCACTGCAAAGGGCTGCAGTTCTTCTTGTGGGTCTAAATTCCTAGAAGATGTGTCCATAGTTCAGTCTCTTGTCTGCTGCAGGGCACTCAGGGGAATTGGTAGGTATTTGTGGCTGATCTAGTTTCAAATTGGACACACACAGCGGCTCATCTTCATTTGTGCACGTGGACGAGGAATAAAGGAAGAGAAAACAGCCTTAACTAATGTATTTACTCACCAACTGGGAAAACAGTAAGAAAAATAAGGAATAAGGACCAGACAAAGAAGAAGGAATTTTATTCCAGAAGTTAAAGAGACAAATGACCTAGGGAAAAAAGGAGGCAATTGGTGGAAACATCTGGAAAATAAAGACAGACCGCTGTCTCTGAAGGCTTGAACCGCCCAGTGTGTGCTTGACAGACAGCAAGGGGCAGATCAGATGCAGAGCAGATGGCAGGCTCAGAAACCTAATGGAATGCTTAATGGCAGAGCAGGCAGAGCAAACCTGTCTTCTATCCAGTCTGTGCCTCCCCAGAGGCTGTCCACGGACATCACGTGGCTGGAGAAGTCCACGACCCTTGTGATGTCTCCGGTACAAGGGCTTAAGTCATCTTCATGGACGTGGCTTTGTGTTGGGGCTGTGTCACCTGAGGAGATGCCACCTCCAGTGTGAGCGTCCATGCCCTGGCAGTGTTACCAGGGATGCAGAACTTGGCAATCCTTTCTCTAGCTATAGGTACTTGGGCTAATATGGGTCACAGGATTTGGCATGGCCGATGGACAATGACAGACTTGAAAGGTTTGAGCCTCCATGCTGCAAACCAAGGAAAACACCCCGATCAGCAATAGTAAGGTAATCAACAGCGTGGAGTGCAGCCATACCTACCAGCATTTTTAGTTTTATTGTTTGGCCAATTTAGGTCCACACTGGTCCCATATCACATGAGTAGCTGGTGCCTGACCTGTGGAACAATCTATGGTTAATGGGTCTTGGGAGATAGTGTGCCTCAGTGGGGCAAGATCAAACATTAATAAAGATCTGTTAACTCCTAGGGGAACATAGAGGCTCACCTGGGGAATTATCTATCTGGCAAGGATTTTAGAAGTATTTTTCAAGGAGACCTTGTTATCTCTATCTGGCACCTGTTAGGGACATAAGAGTGGTCTTTAACCCTCTTCTGAAAGTGCAGCCTTGTATATTTTAAAAAATTAAAATTTTTTTTGTTATGTTCAGTATTATTTGTAACTCCAAAGGGTGTTAAAAATGTCACAGCAAAATGTGGTACTGTGACCTGAGAATAAGCGAAGACAGGAATGATTTTAATTTCTGTTCTTGGCATCTTGGGAGGCCAGAGATTCCCCGAATTTTCTATCCAGAAAGAGCAATTTTTAGGTAATGGATCAATGTTGTTGTTGTTAGGTGCCATCAAGTTGGGTCTGACTCATTGTGACTCTATGTACAACAGAAGGAAACACTCCCTGACAGTGTGCCAGGTATATGATCTTTTTGTGTTTGAGCCCATTATTGCAGACCCTGTATTTCTTTTCATTTTGAGTTGTGCCACATCAGCAAGAGGAGGTCCCAGGGGCCTTCTTACATTCCCATCATTATGGGTAACTCTACTTTGAGGCTCAGGCTGGGATTTAGCTCAGTTAGTAGAGTGCTGCTCTGCAGTCTCTGAGGTCCCAGGTTCAATTCCCAGCACCACAAAAAATGGGAGAAGGGTGTGGCAGTCCACTCCTGAGGCAATCCCAAAGTAATCAGCCATTGAAAACTCTATGAGAGTCACTATATAAGTTGGACCTGACTCAATGCCACCTAACAACAACAACTACTACTTTGAGGGGTCAACTCCTCCCCAGTTGTTTCTTGAATGCCTTCCAGTCCACAGGCTCATTCTCTGGCATTGTAGTTGATGGTGCTTCTCTGCTATTCATAGAGTTTTCAATGCCTGCTTATTTGGGGCAGTGGGCTGCCAGGTCCTTCTCCCAAGCCTATAGCACCTGGTGTTCCCAGGTGATCTCCCATCCAAGTACTAACCAGGCTTAGCTTTTGAGATCTGATGGGATCCGATGCCAGGGTGACACAGCTGCAGACTTCAAAGAAAGTATACAAATGGCAAATAAATATATAATAACATTTGACGTCGTTACTATTGTTGTTGTTGTTAGGTGCCATCGAGTCGTCTCTAACTCATAGCGACCCTCATAGGGTTTTCAATGGCTGATTGTTTCAGGATTGCCTTGGGAGTGGGTTGCCATGTCCTTCTCCTATTTTTTGTGATGCTGGGAATCAAACTCGGGACCTCAGAGACTGCAGAGCGGTGCTCTACCAACTGAGCTAAATCCCAGCCCCATTGTTACTAGTTGTTGTTGTTGTTAGGTGCCGTCGAGTCGGTATCCGACTCATAGCGACCCTCTGTACAACAGGGGAAACACTATTGTCAGTGCTTCTCTGCTGTTCATAGGGTTTTCAATGGCAGATTGCTTTTTGGGAGGGGGTTGCCAGGTCCTTCTTCCAAGCCTACAGCTTCTGGTGTTCCCAGGCGGTCTCCCATCCAGGTACTAACCAGGCCCGACCCTGCTTAGCTTCCGAGATCTGACAGGATCGGATGCCGCAGGGCTACAGCTGCAGGCTATATTGTTACTATAGGGAAAAGAAATTAAAATCCCTATGAAATAGCAGCATATACCCATTTATATGTCTAAAATCAGAGGGGGGCAAAAAGCTGATGAGAGAAGGTATTTGTGAAGATATGGAGGAATTCATCCCTCACATACGCCTGGTTGGGATGTAAAATAACACAGCCTCTTTGGAAAACAGTTTGGCATTTTCTTAAAAAGTCAAATGCTTACCTGCTATATGAGCCAACCACTCAACTTCTATTTACCCAGGAGAAATTGATGTGTATGTCCACAGAAAGACTCACATATAAATGCTCATCACAGCTTTATTTGCGATAGCCCAAACCTGAAGACAACCTAAATTCCTATCAACATGGAACTGCATTGATAAGCTTTAGTATCTCCATAAAATGAATTGGTACTTAGCAATAAAAAGGAATGAACTATTGATACATGCAGCAACATGGATAAATCTCAAAAATAATTGTGCTGAGTAAAAGGATTCAGAAGAAAAGGACTGCATATTGAATGATTTTCTCTCTCTAAATTCCTGAAAATTCAAATTAATGTATTGCCACAAAAAGCAAGTCTTTGCTTGTGTTAGGGTGCAGAAGGGACAAAGGGGTAGGAGGAGGAAGTCCAAAGGGGCATCAACAACAACAACAAACCTCAATGATGCAATTTGAAGAGTGACGATTTAAGAGAGTTACATGAGGTGATGATTATATTGATGGCACAGTGGAATCCAACGTCTGATAATCCCATGGTGGGGAGAGGAAGAAAGAGAGGGGAGGAAAGATAGAGGGAAGGACTAAGGGAGAGAAGAAGAGAGGGAGGGGAGCAGGAAAAGAGGAAGGGAGGGGAGAAGGAGGGGAGAAAGGTGGAGAGAGAGAAGGAAGAGAAGATTATCAATTGAATATTTTAAAAGTCAAGAAAGAAATGTGTTGCTTAGATAGATAGACACATGGGTGATAAGAGAAATGATAGGTGATAAAGACAGGTAGAAAAGATAGATGAGGGATAGATAGAAATGAGAGATGATGGTTAGATGAGAGATACATGGATACATGGATACATAGATACATACATACATACATACATACATACATACATACACACACCAGAGAGTGTACCGTTAAAAGAAATGACCTGTCCTCCTCAGTTCTTGAGCTATCATGATACACTCTGTATGACAGGAGAGTCAAGGTGATGGGGGTCAAGGCTCCAGCCCCAGGCAGTAAGGCTCCAGGAAGAGGATGTCCCAGCCCCTCCACCTCACTCCTCTGGCTGTGATACAGTTGCAGAGGGCTGAGGAGGAATCCCTCTGATAAACATTGTAAAAAGCACTTTAACTATGTTACGTTGACTTTATTTGGGCTACAAATTTCAAAACAACTTAAGTAGAGCACTTTTAAATATAACTCTCTTGGCAAATGGTAACAGAAATGAGTAAGAAGTAGTGGGAGGGCATGGTCGGATGGAGTAACTTTGTCAGCAACAAGGTTGCGATCCTATCAGTAAAAGACTTCTTGTCTCCAGATCTTTTGCTTGTTACAAAATAACATCGCGCCCATGGTAGAATGTTACAATCAACCTTTCCCTATGGTTCAACAGCTCCTACTGTGTACCTGAGGTAACAATACTTTCCACTGTGCATTGTAAATGAGAAGCTGAAATGAATGTAATACCATAGCATTTAATTGAAAGATTTAGTCCGGCAGGCAAGAAAATCCCCTAACCAGAAATAGCTACGTGTGGGCTAATGTTCTAGCCACTAGTAATTGCTTAATGGTACAGAGAATCCCAGTGAAAAGCCCATGAGATAGGCTTACTATGAATGTAAACCAAATTTAAAGCTTGGGTTTGCTTGCTTGAGTGTTAAGCGCAATTATGAGATTAGATTAATAATAGCCCAAACAGGCTGTGTTATAGCAAGTACACTCTTAATGTTTTATGGCTTTAAGCATATTCTTTCTGCAAGTCCTAGGTCTTAAGTGAACCTCATTATTACAATCTAAGTGACTTTGGATTAATTCAAACCCATAACAAAAAATGTCTAAGTCTCCCCTTCCATTTCCTCCATTTTGTCTGGGATCCCAAAACCCCACCCCATACTTAGTACTTTGAAGTATCGGAAAGTCAAGTCTTGACTGTAAACATCTGGGTTAATGGAGCTCCCAGCTCCATTCATAGCCACTGCTTTCTATCCACATCCACGGCAGTGGTCCTGCTTTAAGTTCAGTCATTTCATGACCGGTGGAGACGATAAGTCAGTGTTAGACATCTAGGTCTGTGGGAGTACGACCCTAGCATCAGATCTCTGAAACCTGGTTAGTCCTTGGTTTGGAGGCCATCTGGGAATACCAGGTGCTGCAGCCTTGGGAGAAGGACCCAGCAGCCCACTCCTGAAACAATCAGCCATTGAAACCCCTGCAAATAGCAAAGAAGCACTGACAATAGTGTCAGGCATGGCACAGTGTTGGAGAGTGTTTCATTCTGCTGTACATCGGGTCACTATAAGTTGGGGGTGATTTGATGGCACCTAACAAGAGTTCAAAGTGATTGTCTGACAGTTATGAACTATTCAAATAAGCCGCTTACATCACTGACTCATGCGCACTGTGGTTCTAAAGATGACTTACTCCCATGAGGACCTATTCCTGAAAATATCCTCCAAATATGATAGCATCTAATTACTCATCTTAGTACCGGCCTTCCCTGAGTGCTCAGCAATATACTTGCATTCCTTCTTTAAGTGTTTGGAAAAGCATGATACACATCTAGTCAAACTCAGGCATTTTTTTTTTTTGACTGGTCTGCGTCTTTTCTAAATTTGGTAAATGAGCATTGAATTAGTTGGTTAATCAGGAAATACTATTTCAAAAAGCAAAATATTAATTCAAGCCCAAACATGACCAGGCATCTCATTTACATCTTGTCATAGCAATCTTGCATGTGCCCCTTAAAGGATCATTAATCAACCCCGTTATTATCATTTGTATACTTCCCTAGGCTAGATGCCCCTTATTAAAATGTGAGTTTCTTAGGGGGAAAGCCATGTGTGTGGCTTAACACAGTGCTGGGCACAGAAAACCTTCATAGGGCACCTATAGGAACAAAGTATTTAGGCTTTCGTGGTAGGAAAAGGCTGTGTTTTCTAAATTTTCTGCAATGACTATATAACCATACAGATAGCCGGCGGGGGGGGGGAGGCTTTTTTTTTTAATAAAAAGTAATTTTGCTTGTTTCTTCTACAAAGAATAAATCAGTCAAGCATTCCATATGTCCCTAAGATCTGTGCTATCATTGGTTATGGTGATATTGATTTATAATATGAAAAATGTACGATTTTAAATTTCAGGATATACAGAGGAAAAGGAAGTATATTTATATATCTACATATCTAATGAAAAATATCATGTATATATTGGAAAAAGAAATAGCTAGGTGCTGTGGCACAAGCTTATAATCTTGGCTACTCTGGAGGCTGAGGTAAAAAGATCAAAAGTTGGAGGCCAGAGGCAACCTATACAATTTAGTGAGACCTTGTCTCAAAAGGAAAAGTAAAAAAATGCCTGAGGGGGGTGGCTTAGTGGTAGAGCACTGCTCTAACATGTGCAGGGGCCTGGGTTTAACACCCCAGTAGAAAGAAAGAAGGAAGGAAGGAAGGAAGAAATAGAGGGAGGGAGAGAGGGAGGGAGGGAGGGAAGGAAGGAAGGAGGGAGAAAGAAAGAAAGAAAAGGAAGGAAGGAAGGAAGGAAGGAAGGAAGGAAGGAAGGAAGAAAACAGAAAAAGCAATTGTATTATATATACTATATGTTATATGTTAAATGTTATATGTTATATATTATAAATGGGTGGAGGATTTAGCTCATTTGGTACAGTGCTGCTCCAAACTTTCTGAGGACACTGGTTTGATCCCCAACACTGCAAAAATGGGAAAAGGATGTGGCAATCCATTCAGGAAAAAATCAGCCATCAAAAAACTATAAGAGTTGCTATGAGTTGGACCCAGCTCGATGGCACTTAACAACAACAACAACATATTATTTATGCACACACACACGTGTGTGTGTGTGTGTGTGTGTGTATAGCATGGTACACTTGATTTTTTTCACTTATCATATCAAGTAATTTTTTTATTCAGTGGAGTTTATCATATATTTATCCAGTGCTTGAGATCAAACTGAGGGCTTAGTGCATGCTAAGCAAGCACCCTACCACTGAGCTACACCCCCAGACCTTGCTTTTCTAAGATAGGGTGTCACTGTGTAGCCCTGGCTGGCCTTGAACTCACAGCACTCCTGCCACTGCCTCCTGAGTGCTGGGATTGCAGGCAGGCATCACCATACCCAGCTAAGTTTATCATAATTTAACTCTTAATTATTGACAGATATTTTGTTTCCAAAAATGTTTTTGAGATTATTTTTTGCAAAATAGTATATGAGCACCCACATACGAAGTTCATGTGGAAGGTGTGTGTGTGTGTGTGTGTGTGTGTGTGTGTGTGTGTGTGTGTTGGTCTGCAGAAGTCTTAGGTGATTGTCTTGTACATGAGAATGCACCAAGAAATTGCTCTCCGCAAAGTCTGGGCTGGCAGCTCGCCTCCTCCTGCTCTGGCTCTGGGGAGAGAGAAACCCACCCGGCACGTATCTCCCCGGAGATATGGGAACTGGAAATCGGCTGTGATTTTCATTTACACTTTAAACAACTGTGAATAGTGCTCAGAAACTACATATATTTGGGGCATTTTTTATTTATGTCCTCGTAAACTCCCAGTGTCCTTTCTTCTTGATTTGTCAGAACTTTTATTAACTCAAAAATTAGACTCTAGTCAAATGATGAACTAATTTGTCCCCAGGTTGGCTTTATCATCAGACTTCTAAAAATTGTTAGTACCCGTGGTAGTTGTTATTATACAGGATGGATAGATAGATAGATAGATAGATAGATAGATAGATAGATAGATAGATAGACAGACAGATAGATGAGAGATATAGGCAGCACTAGGGGTTAACCCAGGGCCTAGCACATTCTAGGCAAGTGCTCTACCACTGAGCTGCACGTTCAGTTTTATTATTACTACTATTTTTACTTTGAGACTGGGGCTCTCTAAACTGTGCAGACGTCCTCTGGCCTGAAGCACGGAATCCTGCTCTGTCAGCCTCCCGAGTGATTGGGGTTCCAGCTGTGCACCATGGCGCCTGGCTACCGAACATTTTCAATCAAGTATATCTAGCATTTTCTCACAGGAATTTTGTGTTTGTCAGGAGAACTGTGCATTCCAAGATGATAAAGACTGAGCCTATTCTTCCTTCTAAATTTTTCATTTATTAATTAATACAGGTAGATTTATTCTTGCTTTTCCATACATTTATATCTATATATAGATAAATAGATGTTGTTAGGTGCTGTCAAGTCAGGTCCAACTCATACCAGCCAACCCTACATACAACAGAACAAAACACTCCCTGATTCTGTGCCAGGCACATGATCTTACTTATGTTTAAGCCCATTGTTGCAGACGCTGTGTCAGTCCGTCCAGTTGAGGCTCTTCCTTTCTCCACTGACCCACCACTCTCCCAAACATGATGTTCTTTTCCAGGGATTGGTCTCTCCTGACTACATATCCAAAATATATCAGACCTAGTCTAGCCATCCTTGCTTCCAAGGAGCACTCTGGTTGCACTTCTAGAATGAATCTGTTGGTTCTTTGGGCAGTCCATGGTATAGTCAACATTTCAAAAGCATCAATTCTTCTCCTGTCTCCCTTCCTTTATGTCCAGCTTTCACAAGCATATGATGTGACTGAAAATATCATGACATGAGTCAGGTGCACCTTCATCTTCAATGTGACACCTTTACTTTTCAACACTGTAAGGAGGTCTTCTGCAGCAGCTTTTCCCAATGCCATGCGTCTTTTGATTTCTTGACTGATGCTTCTGTGGGTGTTGAGTGTAGAACCAAGTAAAGCAAAATCTTGGACAACCTCAATCTTTTCTCCATTTATCATGATGTTAAGATGCATTGGGGAGGGTAGAGAGAGAGAGAGAAAGAAGAAGAAGGAGGAGGAGGAGGAGGAGGAGGAGGGGAGGAGAGGAGAGGAGAGAGAGAGAGAGGAGGAGGAGGAGGAGAGGAGAGGAGAAGGAGAGGGAGGGAGAGAGATGACAGGTAACTTTCTTCCCCTCCCCACGCACGCTCCCCTCTCCTCTTCTGAGTAGTTTGAGGTGTGAGTTTTCTGCCAATGGAGCTCTGGGGATGGGATTTGTACATGGCGTGGGAGGCCACCCGGTCCCTGTCCTGTGTGTTCCTTGGTAGGTGTCAAGGTCAGCTTCTTAGGGTGCGTCTCAGTCTAGTTGGAGCCACCGTGTGGAGCCTGAAGCTGATTTTGCATCAGTGACAGCAGAGACCATCCACGGCCTCCTTCATCTTCCTGCCCTTAAGCGCTTTGGCTTCTCCCTCTCTCCTGTGGAGGGCTGGGAGGAAGAGCCTTGGCATGGCACCCCTGGGCGCCTCTCCACCGCAATCCCCCCTTCGCAGACCACCGCCGGGCTCTGGCGAGGGCTGAGCCTCTGGGGAATCTCCTGCTGCCCCCCTTTTATAAATGTGCCGGATCATGGAAGCCTCTGGCTGCCAGCGCCTTCCACAGCGGGCGAGCCAGGGATGGAGTATTGTCCTTGCTTGTTTGTTTTTGTTATTCCCACGTAGGTCTGCTGCGAGGTGGGAGTGGGAAACCTTCGTGATCTGGCTTCGCTCTTCTATCTTAAATAACAGGAAGTTCAAACTATTGTAATCATTTTTAAATCCTCCACTGCCATGGGAAAATGGCTAAAATAAATAGCCCACAGCAATCACTTCTGTAAAGAAAATTGTGTCTCTTGAGAAAAGATATTAAAATCCAAGGAAACTTTCAAAGGAAAAATTTCTGTCCACATTACTCATTGATCTAGACCAATTTAGGGAGCCATTTCTTATTTAAATGTTCTTTGGAAGTAACAATTCTTATCAAATTCTTCAAAAGGCTCTTAATGTTGAAAGGATATAATATTAATCCTTTTGTCTACTGCCTGCTATCAGCATAGAATCTGTCAGAAACAACATAAAAAAGTTATGAACCTCAGATACCAGCGTAATAATAGAATACATGGATTTTTCCACCCCCTGTGGCAACCCAACAGCTGTTCTGTGGGTACCAAACAACTTTTTAACCACAAAACAATACAGGAAATTAATAATTCTCAGTGTAATTGCAATCCTGGCTTTATTTATGAGTTCCCAGGCCCAAGTCAGATTTTAAGTATATGTGAACAGGCTTTAAATGAACATCAGAAAATTGTATTGGCCTAGGAATGATTTGTCAGCATTAACTATGCCAGCCTGAACATTTTCATAACAAAGTCAGATTCAAATAACCAGCATTGAAAGTCTATTATCTGCCCACTCCTGAAAACCCTTGATTAGTTTAGAGTAGTCGTATTTTTACAAAGCTGATATGATGTGGTTCTTTTTATTGTTGTTGTTCCATTGGTGTGTGTGTACATACATGTATGTATGTATGTATGTATGTATGTATGTATGTATGTATATATGTGTGTATATGTGTGTGAATCTGGGTTCAACATTTGGGCTATGACTCTATATAAGCGCCGTGTATTTCCCTCCTGCAAGACCTATGTCTTTGAAGATGCCCTCCAGGACAAATTTTCTTCTGTACCTCCAAAGATGAAAGACTCCTACCAGAGGGATGAGATTTGCCTCAAGCCCTCAGAATGTGATATCCAAGTTCATTACTTGTGCTCCATTACAGTCAACTGGAGTCAAACCCACGGAGCAGAATCACCACCCGAGACCCCGTCTGCCATTTAGAAAATGACTTCCCAAGCCACAGAGGGTTGATTTGGAGCCCACCTCTCCACCCACGGCTTTGTTTTTCTCTCTGAAGAGTCCGCACTAGTGATAAGCCAGGGCAATATCTTGTCAGACACTGATCTTTCTGCTGTCAAAAAAATAAAAGCATATTTTTTCCCCTACCCTTCCCATATAAGGTCCTAAACTACAGCCCTGGGCTGTGGATTCCCCAGAAGCTACCAGATTGTGCAATGTACTATCACGGAATGTCATATTAGAGCCCTGCTAGAGTCACATCCAATGGGTAATCTGGCATGAAGAAAAGTTAACTGAATTAGTAGCCAGTTGGGACACTTTGTGACCTACTCTCTAGGAGCCGAGTCCCTGAACTTCTCCATTCTGCTTTGCCTCCATCCTTTAATAGGGACCCAATTCCCATTAACGATTGAGCAGCGACAATAAGCACCATCAGGAAAAGGAAATTCGATTTTCGTGGGGGATGACAGTCTTACCTTTTCGAGCTTAATTGGCCGTATTGTCTCCAAAAGTTAATTGGTTACTTAGTCCAGGTAGTTAGTAAAATGTTTAGCTGCGTCAAAAAGCTCAGGCTCCCACTGTTAATGGGGCATGAAATGGAATGTTTGATACTGCAAATAAAATCAGTGATATTCAAGGGTGTTATGGTAGGTAATGCGTTGAAACTGCCATTTAATGGGTCCTGGAAGATTAGGGTAGTGTCAGCCGGAACCGCCCGGTCTCTTTTCTGACATTGTTAGCTGCCTTTTCATTTACTTAACGGCTGTCTGCACTGATTACATAGGCATAAAACTCCCTACAAAAAAACAACAGAGACACGCTCTATTAGCAGTCCAATTAGAACTATTTGCATATTACAGTTCATTTCTGCTTAAGTGAATCCCTAATACAACTTTAGGAAAAAATTCTATTGTGTCATTTGAAAGAAAGAGAAAAGAAAGGCTTTAAAGGTGATCTCTCTGCCTTCCTCTCTCGTTCTCACTTCGTTTTGTCCCTTCTCTTTCCCTCCCTCCCTCTCTCCCCCCTCCTCCCTCTTTCTCCACCTCAAACATTACCAGCTACTTAAGATGTTGTTGTTGTTGTTGTTGTTGTTGTTAGGTGCTGTCTAGTTGGTGTCCGACTCATAGCGACCCTCATAGGGTTTTCAGTGGCTGACTGTTTCGGGATTGCCTTGGGAGTGGATTGCCAGGTCCTTCTCTCATTTTTTGCGGTGCTGGGAATTGAACTCGGGACCTCAGAGACTGCAGTGCAGCGCTCTACCAACTGAGCTAAATCCCAGATGAAGAAAATGATGACTTTAAACTTGAGACAGTCTTTTGAGATTTGTGAAGATGGGGGCATCCTTGGGATAATTCAGTCCTTCTGCAAAAACCCAGACCAGTGGCCATTGCTGTTTGGCTCCACATAGAGAAGGCGGCTGTTTGAGAGATCTGCCTGGTTTGTTTTAGACCAGCCTTGCTTTGAATTTTCAAGCAAGCACTGCACTTAACATGTGTATCAGTGTCCCTGGCATAGCAGAGGGCCCTGTGCGTGATGCTGCTTGCTTGAGCAATTATGGAGAACAGGAAGCTCTTTCTAGCATCTGCCTCTGCTTCCAAAGGGGCTAACTGTGTACACCTGCAGGATGCATGTAACATCAATGCCTGCGAAATCAGGTCCTTTTCACACACATGAAGGTGGTGATCAGTAAGGTTAATGCAAGCCTGGAAACCTCCGTTCATGGCTGCTTCTCTGATTTTCCAAATCTTCGTAGCTACAAGTACCACCGCTTGATGACTATTTATAAAGGCATTAGGGATGTTTTGTTTATATTATTATTCGTAATCATAGTGCTGATCAGAAAGACATCAGAAAGCCTCTTACGGAAGTGAGAGTAGAACACTTTACTGAGGTTGTCATTATTGTCAGGTGTCATGCAGTCAGGTCTGACTCACAGCGACCCTATGTACAGCAGAACAAAACACTCCCCAACATTGCCATGCCTGGCAGGAGACCCTGATAAATCCTAATGCTCTAGA
The DNA here is from genome assembly GCA_007922755.1 of Pedetes capensis. Lineage (NCBI taxonomy): Eukaryota > Metazoa > Chordata > Mammalia > Rodentia > Pedetidae > Pedetes > Pedetes capensis. The sequence continues at coordinate 55,050 of VMDO01002826.1, forward strand.
AACAGCGTGCTTCCTTAGGACCATGCTTTCACAACAAGGAGAGTGTAGCCTGCAGTGGAGAGCTTCGAGATGCCTGATAGACTTAGGCATCATTCCTGAGTCTTGCTGAGTCCTGTGAGCCTGTGGGAAACTGGAAGTTTGTAGGGAAAAAAAAATCTTAAATGCTCAAGGAAAGTGACTTCTACATCCTGAGTGCTCTGCCATTCTGTTAGGTCTTGCACATGGGAGGAGAAAGACAATGACTGTGTTGGTGTGTGATGCCCATGTTCAGAGGTTGGGCTGGAAAGACAAGGGAACGAGGAGCCCAGCCCAGGAAATTCTGGAACAGTCGGGCTTTTATATCCATCACTACTGCGGACCACAAGGAAGGCTTCCCACCCTGATGGTGAACTCCTATTTGTTGTTGTTGTTAGGTGCCATTGAGTTGTGTCTGACTCATAGCAACCCTCATAGGGGTCTGACTGTTGCGGGGTTGCCTTGGGAGTGGATTGCCAGGTCCTGCTCCCATCTTTGCAGTGCTGGGAATCGAACTCAGGACCTCAGAGACTGCAGAGCAGCGCTCTACCAACTGAGCTAAATCCCAGCCCACGAGCTCTTATTTAGGATGACGGCATTGTAAGTGCATCATTGCAGGAGCATAGGAGTGGAAACTACCCCCAGAGACTCTGGCTGCAACAGCAGAAGCCCAAAGCCCTTGCGAGGTAAGAGATGTTTGTGTTTGCGGAAGAGTTGCGCCTGCCTTTGGGCAAATCCCTGGAAGCTCCCATTCGTGGCCTACATCCAGGCCCTGGAGTTTCCTCAGCCCAGGGACAAGGAAAACCTCACAGGTGATGGTGGATTGCTCCTCTGCTCTAAGATGGCCTGAGTGAGTGAGGATGGAGGGCAGAGCTGTGGCGTTCAAAGCAGTCACCCAGGAGAGCCCAGGGACACACGGATGTCCACAGGCCATCACGGTGCTTTATCCGCAGACCAGACCACCTGCCTGCATGCTTGTCTAGATTTGCCAATCAGCACAGGAGCTCAGGTGTCAGGCGTGGGGGAGAGAGGAACAGAGAGGGCGCCTCTTCAGGGTGACAGAATGGCTACTCAGAAACAATTCCTGGCCGGCGTCCTTTCTTTTTCACACGGAATGCCTTCTCTCAAGAGTAACAGGTGCAGCACTGTGAGGAGAAGCAGGAAGGACAGGCGGGGGGACCAGTAACAGCCACTCGGCCCCAAAGCAGGGCACGTCAACCAAGCAGGAAAAGCCCATCGGAGGAGACACGAACGCCGGCATCCGTGGCACTCAATGCCGTTCACCCCAGGAGCGGAGCTGCAGTGTGAAATGCGCTGGCTCCGCCCTCCCGGGTGCTGTCTGGATGCCCGGTGGGCTCTCTGCACCTCACCTCCTGCTTTTCTGCAGTGCTCATTAACACCGAAGCCCAGTGCCTGGGTGCCCTGTCCCTGCCCAGGTGGCCAGGGGGTGCCAGGGATGGAGAGGGGGCCAGCCTGGAGCGAGATACTGTCTTTGCCCCGGGAAGCAGTCTTTGCACCCCGCCAGGAAAACAGCTCTCTGGAAAAGCACTGCCTGCTAGGAAAATGGACCAAATCAGTAAACAGTGATTAAGGCTCTGGCTACGGTGAGTCTCGCCGCCACCGCAGGCACAGGCTGCGCCTTCCTCTGCACACACAGGCACGTGCACACCCACAAACAGAGGGAAACACACAAAACAAAACAAAACAAAACCCGGAGCAAAGCCAAAGTTGGCATCGGAAGGGGACTGAGGCCAGGAGTCGGGGAGAAAGGAGAATCCACGCTCCTCGGAAGCGAGGTGCTCTGTTCTGTAGATGGAATGAATATTTCAGGATAGTCATTTCCACCCGCCCCCTTTTGTTGTTTGTTTGTTTGTTTGATGTGCAATGAGAATGGCCTCTCTAAATAAAACATCCAGCAAGGAATGTAAGCAGCAGTGTCTGCCCTTCGACATCTGGTCCTTCTTTGTGAGGCTCAGTGCCGTGTGTAACGGACTGTAAGTCCGTGGAAGAGTCCGGAAGAATCAGGAGGTGCCTAACGAGGCTTGGTGTGTGCAGGTCAGTAGAAACGTGTCACTCCACCCAATCGGTTTCCTACATCAGAAGAATAAATCCCCTTCTAAGTCTCCGCACGTATCCATCCTTCCATCTGCCCATTTTCAGATGCAGAAGACACTACATAGACATGTGTTTCATTGCTTGCTGCTTAATCTGTTTTGTGATACAATAGCCCAATAATTTAAAATATTCTGTAGCTTTTGCCATAAAAACGTTTACACTGTGTCTGTGTTTTGAACCAAGTCGAGATGTCGGGCTGGGACACCAGAATAGAGATGTCACTCAGCCTGTGACAACCTGGAGAAATGGTCACAACCAGCAGAGAGAGGTCTTCTGAGCACAGGGTTACCTGACAGAGAAGAAAGAAAAATGCAATGAACTCCGGAAATGTGGAAGCCAGGCGTCAGGGCAGCTGAGAGCTGAGAGTGAGTCGCCAATGTGGGCCTGTGTCTAGGGGACTCATGAGGAGTCACTGCACCCTCCCAGCCTCTGGAAGGACCGTGTCTACCTTTAGACCGTCCCCAGTGGGAGAGTCGAGATTCCTTATGAACACATGAGGAAGTAGGACTTTTTAAGTAAAAGGCGAAAGAGAGGAAGAAATGTTTTTCTTCTCCTGTAGTCCTGGGGGTTGAGCCCAAGGCCTCATGCTTGCATGCTTTGCAAGTGCTGGACCACTGCGCTGCACCACTGAGCTGCACCCTCAGCCCATTTTTTTTTTTTTTTTTTTTACTTTTTGAGACAGGGTCTTGCAAACTTATGCAGACTGCCAAGGAAAAGGTTTTCTAAAGTCCCTCAAAGACGTTATGTCTTACATAACATAAGTAGATGGTCGGCCTCAGGAAACTACCAAATATTTGTGTGGTTTCTTCCCCAAATATCGCTAACAGTAGCTTATCCCAAACTGCTACAGAGGCTGTTGGAGAAGGCATCAGGACCAAGGGCACTGTGCACCTTCTTTGGCCCCGCAGCCACGTGGGGCGATGTTGATGGGTGACACTCAGGCCTGGGAGCCACACCTGGGGGCAGGAAGAAGAAGTAACGTGGCAAGGAGGGCTCAAGGCAGGGAGGAAAGAACAAAGGAACAGCTGAAGTGCATGCTGGGTACACATGCAGGGTCCTCAGGCTATGGAGACAGGGGCAGCGCAGACTAACGCAGGGAGCTGGGTTTCTGCTATTGGATCGGAATGACTGGTGTGATGTAATCATAGCAGTTGTTGTTGGGTGCTGTGGGGTCGAGTCTGACCCACAGCGACCCTACACACAACAGAATGAAACATGACCTGAAGCTGTGCCATGTACACCAGCATTTTATGCCCAAGCCCGTTGTTGTAGCCGCTGCGTTTCTTCCCATTTTGAGTCGTGCCACATCAGCTAAAGGAGGTCCCAGGGGCTTTGCTCCATTCCCATCATTCATGCTGACTCTACTTTGAGGAGGCGATTCTTCCCCAGTCATTTCTTGAGTGCCTTTGACCTTTGCTGCTGTTGTTATTGATAGGTGCTGTCATAGGAACCCTATATACAACAGGGAAAACACTCTGAGTGGTTCTCTGATGTTCATAGGGTTTTCAATAGCAGATTGATTTTTGGGAGTGGGTTGCTGGGTCCGTCTCCCAAGCCTACAGCACCTGGTGTTTCCAGATGGTCTCCCATCCAAGGGCTAACCAGGCCCGACCCTGCTTAACTTTGGAGATCTGATGGGATCGGGTGCCACAGTGCTATGGCTGCAGGTGCTTTCCACCTTAGAGGGTCTCATTCTCCAGCACTATATCTGACAGTGCTTCTCTGCTATTCATAGGGTTCTTAATGGCTAATTGTTTCAGGAGTGGGCTGTCAGGTCCTTCTCCTAAATCTACCTTAGTCTGGAAGCTCAGCTGACCCCTGTCCCCCATGGGTGACCCTCCTGGTATCTGAGATACCAGTGGCATATCTTTCAGCATCACAGCAACACGCAAGCCCCGAGGAATGACAAGCTAACAGACATGTGGGAGAACCATAGTAGTAGTAATAATAAAAATGATAAGTAATACAGAAGTTTTAAACATGTTAACAATCAGTGTCACCTCCAGTTTGGTCCCAAGGAACCCTAGATCCGAAAGGTATCTAACTGAACTACCAACCCTCTTTTGCCAGGGATTTTGAAAGGCATTGAATTGCTTCCATGTTTTAAGCAATGCGTTAAGGAAATTCCATATACTTAGGCAAACCATTAAACTACTATAAGGCTTATTATTTCTCAATCTAAATTGTGCTGGTGTCTACAACAGCAGTGGAGAATGTTAGAACATCTATAATTATCAAGGTTATGATTCTAGTTAATGTTTGATGGCAGTCTTCGTACGGAGCCTTTGTGTGTGTTTACAACTGGGTATATAATTTTTCCAGGGAAAAATAAAAGCTTGGGACTTAGCTGAGGGCCTGGAAGTCCCTTTCCCAGGGGCTAGGTACCCTCACTCCTGAAGAGTACCTCACCACCCTCATCCTCACGCTCAGCAAATCACAGTCTCCCTGCAAGGACTTGCTGTCCATGGGGACTGTCACTTTCCAGTTTGTGCTCTGCGTAGGTCACAGTATCATCAAGACAGGGCAGAACTGGTCTCTGCTTTGCTCTGCTCCAGGATGCGTACCTTTCCAGACCTGATCTAAACTTATGCCAGGACCTATAGGACAAAATGCTTTGGACCAAGGACTCATTCTGGTCAAATCCCCATCAATCTGTGTCTGTCATAAGGAACCTTTCCAAGAAGTTTTTTAAAAGTTTTATGTTTACATAAATTTCTCATTGCGGAATGGTCCCAGATAAATGCTACCCAGAAAATTAGCTTTCTTACGAGGCTATGAACTATTTTCAGCAACCCTGAATACCACGTGGCTGCCCATTTCACCCACACTCGGAAGCAAGTTTATAGTCTCATTACTGAAAGCCATAGCTTACTTTTACAGACAATAATAGTGTTTTTATGTATGCGTATAATACTATATCTTTTTAAGTAAAAGAAGGAAGTGATATCAATCCTGCGTCCCAACTACTAAAGCAAACTGCCTCTCTAGGAACAAGCATCTTCATTAGCCCCTATGGTAATAGACAAATCCACCATTCAGCTGTTATTACAGATACTGTGTCCTGTTATGATGATGTTTGGGCCAGTGTGGTACTGCACGCCTGTAATCCCAGCACTTGGGAGGCTGAGACAAGAGAATGGCAGAGTCGAGAGCAGCCTGGGCTACATAGAGAGGACCTGTCTCAAAAAAAAAAAAATTATATGCTTGAGAAATGGTAAATAACACTTAAATTATCATAAGGTGGTGATTTAATGGAGTAAAATAGCCTCGAACACATCTACTCTACTTGATTTTACCTTTACTGGTGGATAATCACTGATACAATTCATTATGTAAAAGCAGTTTTAAAGGTTAAAGATTCGTTTTTCTTTTGAGGCATTCCTTTGGAGTTCTAGGATTCCATCGCACATGGAGAGATTTCTTTCGCATAAAGCTTTACATTAATTATGCTGCCATGCAGGCAGGATCACATCAGTCCTCTTAGTGGCCAAGGAAATTAAATTTCAAGCACCATCACTTTCTCACCAGCCCTTCTCCTCTCTCAAAGGGTGGGTGTTGTCAGAAGAAGATCCCGGGTGGAGGCATCCTTCAGTGTGATCCCTCCCATGTGATCTTCATGGTCTGAGTGAAAGCCAGGGTGCTTTCCCTGTAAACACAACTTCAAAACAAGTTTCCTTCCCCTGATTGCCACCCCAATCCCTCCACATACAGTTGCTGCTGTTGTTGTTGTTGTTAGGTGCGTCATATCTGACTCATAGTGACCCTCATTGGGTTTTCCATGGCTGATTGTTTCAGGATTGTTTGGGGAGTGGGTTGCCACATCCTTCTCCTGTTTTTGCAGTGCTGGGGATCAAACCCAGGGCTTCAGAGACTGCAGAGCAGGGCTCTACCAACTGAGCTAACCCCAGCCCTCCTGATCCAGTGGCCCCTTATTATCTGTGAGTGAGATGTTTCTAGATCCCCATAGATACCAAACACTGTATGCTGTGTTTTGCACATACAAACATACCTTTGATAAAGTTTAATTTATAAATTAGGTGCAGTAACTTCTAATCCACTAGAACAGTTATAATAACATACTGAAATAAAAGTTATTTAATATTTACATACTTATTTCCAGAATATTTTCCACATGTGACATATTTGGGTGGATATTGGCCATTGTTGTTGTTGTTAGGTGCCGTCGAGTTGTGTCCAACTCATAGCGACCCTTATAGGGTTTTCAATGGCTGATTGTTTCTGATTGCCTCAGAGTGGATTGCCACGTTCTTCTCCCATTTTTGTGGTGCTGGGAATTGAACTCAGGACCTCAGAGACTGCAGAGCAGAGCTCTACCAACTGAGCTAAATCCCAGCCTGAGATTGGCCATAGGCAATTGAAATCGCAGAAGGTAAGAATTCTGGAGAGGGACTACTGCTCTCAGTTCCAATTGCTGCTTATGTTGTTGGGAGGGCTGAAGTGGATACCCCCAAAGTGAGAGCACAGCCCACCTGTTCCCAAGCTGTCTAACTCCCTGCCCTCTGTCTCTCACTGAATGCCTGACTTGAGCCAAGAAAACTGTAGCCACCCCTTCCCTGAGCTGCCCCTTAGCCTAAACATCAATTTTGTACATTGTCTGAGGGGATGGCTCCAGATTCTGCCTATCTGACCACTAAAACCAACCTATTCTGAATTCCCCCTTTGCATCAGGATTCATTTTGCAGAAATACCTGACAATTTTCACCATCATCAACAGGACAGAACCTCTGAGTGGAGACGAGTGGACATTGATTCCAGTCTGATTCTATTCCCATGAGCGGTGTGAGCTCAGAGAGGTGGCTTGGTTTCCCTGAGCCTCAGATTCTTCACGTGAATGTAGAAATGACAGCAGTAAGCGAGATGACCTGCGTCCATTGTGCCTTGTAAGTGACAAAGTGACCTACAGATTGGATTTTTTTCTTTTTAATATACATTTCACAAGAAATGAAACAACTGTGTCATACCTTGGTGTGATTGTCTTAAGGAATTTGGAATATATGTGTGTGTATAGGTGTATATAGTTTTGAAAATAAACTTTATTTTTAAGTTCATATTTGCAGTGTAGGAAATGAAAACATAAGCAGCAAAGAACAAAGCCATCCAAGGTCACAGGCACTTCAGAAGGACATGTCCTTCTAAGTCCTGCACATGTTCACATCATGTTCCGTCTTAGGTAACTCAGATCATTCACTATGTGCCGTATTTTCCCACACATAGGTAATTTTATCTATTTTAAGCATAAAAATATAGCTCAGAGAAAGAGGAAGGCCAGGTCCCAGTCAGGCATCCTAGTTCAAGTTGTGGGCAACCGAGATACAATGTAAGAGCTCCTTTGGGAGAGGCTGAGAGATGCTAAGGGAAAATGGAAATGACCAAGGGCCAAGGGCAGTCTGCTTCTCAATTTGTCTGGCACCATCTTCCTTCAGGCTCCTAAACTATCCCGCTGTATAGATCATCACACAGGGGCACATTGCCCTTTACTGTGAAAAATTAGTGCTTATTTACATGTAGCAGGACTCATCTCCAAAAGAGAAAATTGGCCAGAAATGACTTCATTTCCGGTGCACCCCTCTCTCAGTAAGAAGCCGCCATTCCTAGAAGAAATGCATTTGGGAAGCAGAATCTGCTGGCGTGGTTGGGGACCCTCACTGGACAAGTGGTTGGAAACAGAAGCAGATAGTCTTAAGTGAAACGCAAGTCAAAGGCATGGCCATACCCACGTTCACGTACTGATCTTCATCCTTGGTTAGCCAGCCATGTGACCTTTCCGGTAAGAGAAATAATTGGCAGTTTTAACAAATGAAAAACTGGTGCCATGACTCAGGATAGAGTTTTCTACCTTTTACAAAAGAGATGCCTATTACAGGGGTCAGCTCCTTTAGTCTTCTTTTCTTTTCCTTCCTTTTCTCTTCTTTCTTTCTTTCTTTTTTTTATCTTCAGAGTCATGCATATGTAAGTAAGCATGGCTCTTGTGTACCATCTATGAGAACGGACGGGAGACCCATAAACCCAAGCTTTCACACGCAGCCAGGTCTCCCGCGTTCCTGTTTGCCAATTACGGTAATGTTGATGACATATCTTGTTTAATGCATATGGCATTGAAGCAGTCCCCCCTTTTCTCGGGAAAATCTAATTACACCAAACCCAGGCACTCAATCAAACCTGTTATTCTGTGGCTAAACAGCCTGGCGTTAATGCAATTTGAGGAGATCCAGGCCGTGACTGGAAACGCCGTGTATTAACAATATCTAATGGAGGCTCCCGTAGGTAAATGAATGTGCTAACAAGCCGGATCACTGCTAAATCTAATATCTTTAAGCTGTTTAATTCCAAACAGTCCCTTAATAAATCAATTGACCGGGAGAGCTGATGCCCCTATCAATTATTCAAGAGGGCAAATAAATATTTCAGATGATTTGATAGGAAGGCGAGCACTGGTCTTACAGAAAGCTTGCATTTCATTAGAGTCTTACTAAAAGTTTTATAATGAGCAGAACACAGGTGGCACCCCAGTGCCAAAGCGGGAACGGGGGAAGCCAGAGACGGCAGATCCAGCCTCCCTTCAGCTCGGCGTCATTCCATTATGCACGCTTTCTCTTCTGCAGTGTGAAAATTGGAGTCAAGTCCCCCAAAGAATTACCATTCTCTGCAATCACAAAGGAAATTAAAATGATCAAAAGTATGTCATATTGCAAGAGTCTTAATTGTAATTCCTATTGGAAATGCAATTATCAGATACCAATATCACGAGTATAATTTACACCATTCCACGTCCAAAAAGCCCTTTGCCAAATATTTAATACTATCCATTCCATTTTCCAGAGTAAGAAACTGAGTTCCCCTACTCGTAAAGTGGCGACTAGGTCACCTGTGTTTGAAAGCAGGTGCTTTCTTTTTCACTTCTTCCTTTAGAGACTATTATTCATATGGAAAGCATACACGTCTATTTAACATGATATCTGTCTCATGAATAGTGTGCTCCAGGTTCTCATTAAAAGAGAGAAGAGAAAGAGAGAGGAAAGAAAGAAAGAAGAGACAGAGAGAAGGAGGAGGGGGCAAGGGAGAAAAGAAAGGAGGGAGGGAGGGAGGAGGGAAGGAAGGAAGGAAGGAAGGGAGGGAGGGTAGAAAGAAGGGAGGTAGGAAGGAAGGAAAGGGAGGGAAGGAGGGACGAAGAAAGGAGAAAGAAACAGAGGAAGGAAGGAGGAATAAAAGTGATAGACTCCGTTTTTCTTTAACATCATATATCTAAAACTGTGCACGTATTTAAAAAGGACTTAGAGAAAGATTTCAGAGAAAAGTAGTTGTGTAAAATCGAATCCCCTACCCTGGCGCAGTGGCCAGGAAGTCTCTAGACCGCCTCTGGCTCTTAGTTGTGGAGTTGGTGACCCAGGCAACATTGGAAATGCGTGAAAACTGCTGGTAAGTTAGGAAAGCATATCCATATTATCTGTGAAAGGACAGCATTTGTCTATTTTTTCTTAAGCTCTGGAACCGATCAAACAGGAACTTTATCAAATTTTGAGATTTCAGGCTGTGAAAGTAAAACAGCATGTCATCTCGTAACAGCATTTTACAGTTTACAAATGTACAATCCCTGTTAAATTACTGTAAGCATTATTGTTATGAGAAGCACTCTAGGAGAGAAAAGGAATTTAGATTATCTGAAAAATAAAACTTAATTGTTGGAAGGTTTGAATGTAAAAACAGTTGACGGCTCTTGTTTTTTTGTTTTTTTGTTTTTTTCCTAAGTAAAAGATCCATATAAAAATCACTGAGAGTTTTCTGTACAGGCGGTTATACTCTACAAAATACCCAATGAGCTATGAAAGAGACATCTCCGCTACAGAAAATCATAATTTAAATGTTAGGTTTGTTCATTTTCAGCTTCATGAATCGATAGAATAAATCCTTGACGTTATTCTGTAAGTAAAATCTGGTCATGTTTAAAATCAGATCTGGAGACTGCGTATCAGAAGTATCTTCTCCTGGAACCATCTGGTTGTTTATTTGTTTAATACTCTAAACCCCACAGAAATCATGAAGGACTTTGACAAAATAGCAGATGTGGCATCTATGACAAACTCCTCCTTCTGACCTGCACTAAACACCTAACAATTACGTAAAATAAGTCATTTAGCTGGGACCAGTGGTGTGTGCCTATATTTCCAGCTATTGAGGAAGCTGAGGCAGGAGGATGACAAGTTTGAGGCCAGAGGCAGCCTGCACAACTTAGGGAAACCCTGCCTCAAGATGAAACATAAACGGGGGTGGGTGTGCAGTTCAGTGGTAGAGCATTTGTTTGACATGTGCAAGGCCCTGAGTTCAACCCTCCAGTACTGGAAAAGAAGGAAGGAAGGAAGGAAGGAAGGAAGGAAGGAAGGAAGGAAGGAAGGGAGGGAGAGAGGGAGGGAGGGAGTGAGGGAGGGAGGGAGGGAGGGAGAAAGGAAGGACAAACTTAGACTGGGCACAGTGGCACACACCTGTATTCTCAGCAATTTGGAGGATGAGGTAGGAGGATTGTAAATTCAAGGCCAAGCTGGCCTACATAGTGAGACGCTACCTTGAAACAAAAACGAACAATCAAACAAAAGCAACAACAACAAAAAGAAACAAAAAAGGGAAAGAAAAAGCTTTTAAAAAATAACTTGCCTGAAAAAAGGATGGAAGCTCCTATTGCATCAGAAATTAAAAAGCAGCCTCCTATAGACGGAAGGCACATGTAACTGGCTAAAGGAGACAGGAGCCAGAAACCTGTTGGGAGGGAGGTACTGCAGAAGGCAAACTTCTCTCCTGGGGTGCTGCCGTGAGAGACAGCAGAAGGGGTACCTGTAAGGTGATGCTCTGTATGTAGCTGGAGAGAGTTCGGGAGCAAAGCCCTCCATGACCCTCAACCTTTCAAAAGGCGTTAAGAAGCATAGCACCTGACACTCAGGCTCAAAGGAAAGTCTCCACACTCCAAAGACAAAGTACTAGTCCCTCTTCCTCATTAGGGGATGCTTGCTGAATGTCTCCCCCACTCCCAAAGGAACGCCTGTGTGATCAGACACATAAGCCGGTGCACACGACCCCAAGACATGTACAGGTAGGAAAACAAAGTATGGACACCTATCATTCCAAAGTCTGTGCTGGGAAACAGAGTTCACAGAGGAATCAAACATGTGGTTAGAGGCCAGAACATTTTTCCAGGGCAACAAGAGGGAGGAGAAGCTGTTGTTGTCTGTTGTTAGGTGCCTGACAGTGCTTCTCTGCAATTCACAGGGGTTTCAATGGCTACTTGTTTTGGGAGTAGGCTGCCGGGTCCTTCTCCCTGGTCTGTCTTAGTCTGAAAGCTCAGCTGAAACCTGTCCACCATGGGTGGCTCTGCTGATATCTGAGATACCAGTGGCATCACAGCATCACATATGCCTCCACTGTACAGCTAACTGACAGACACATGGGAGGGCGGGAGGAGAAGTAAAGAGGAACAAGGAATGTAGGAGGGTTTGTAGGATAAGTAGTAGGGAAAAGAGGATGTTTATTAAAGTAGGGTATAAAAGTTTCTATTATTATAGAACTTTTTCTCCTTCCATTTCCACCAATGTTTGCTTGATGTATGTCAGAGCTCTGTTGTTTGGTGCATATATGTTTGCAGTTGATATACAGGGATCTTCATGATGACTTGATCCTTTTGCCAATAATGTGATTTCCCTTATTTGACTTGGCAGCTAAACTCAGGCTCTCACATATGCTAGGCAAGTGCTCTACACTGAGCTGCACCTTCAGTCCCTTATTTATTTTTTTATTTTGAGTCAGAGCCTCACTAATTTGCACAGGCTGCCTCTGGCCTCAAACTGACTACCCTTTGGCATCAGCCCCCTGAGGTGCCAGATTACAGGGGTGCACTGAGGTGCCAGGATTCAACTTATTTCTTTAGATCTAATATGGGTTTTTTTTCAAGATAACATCTTCAAAACATCATGTTTTGTTTCATTTTGTTTTTTCTTCATTCTGCCAATCTCTGTCATTTGACTAGGCAGTTTAACCCACTTACATTTAAAGTGATTATTGATAAGGGAAGATTTACTTCTGCTTTATTAAAGCTATTTCTTTCCTAAATTCTTATAGTGTTTCCTCCCTCAGTTAGTCTCTTATGGCCTTTGTTTGTGTTTTGTTGATTTTTTTTAATGACATGTTCCAATTCCCTTCTTATTTCCTTTTGTGTACAGATATTTTCTTTGTGATTACCATGGGGATCACATATAATATTCTAAAGTTATACCACTTTGATTTTTATTCATCCCAACTTAATTTGCAATGCAAACAAATATTCTTCTCTGTCCAGCTTCATTTCCTTATGTTTCTGATGTTACCAATTATATCTTTATACATGATGTGGATGGTAACACAGATTTATAATAACTTTAATATACTTGTCTTTTAAATTCTGTTGTAAATAAAATGTGGATTCAGAAGCCAAAATTACAGTTAGGCTGACTTTTTGCATCTACCTATGCACTCACCTTGATTAGTGATCTCTGTATCTTCCCTGGCATTAAGTTATGGTCCAGTCTCCTCTCACTTGAAGCCAAAGATCTTCCTTTGGCATTTCTTGGAGGATAAGTCCAGCCCTCAGGTACTCCTTTAGCTATTGTTTGTTATAGAATGTCTTAATTTCTCCCTTATTTTTCCTAATTTTGTTGGGTACAGTGTGTGATTATAGTCACTGTTCTTTTGCTGCTTTTAAGAATCTTTGTTTTTTGTCTTTTAAAGTTTGATTATGTTATATCTCTGTGTGGGCCCATGGAGTTTATCCTACTTGAATCCGTTATACTTCTTGGATTTGTGGATTCATGAACTTCACAGGTTTGGGATGTTTTAAACTATCATTTCATTAAATAATCTTTCTTGTTCCTTCCTTTCTCTCTTCCTCTTCTGTGATCCCCATAGTGCATGTTGGTTACCTTGATAGTTGTACCACAGTTACTGTATGGTCTACAATCTAATCCACACCTTCTCAACACTTTTAGAGGGTAGCAAGATCACATGTGGATTAGAATTTCATGAAGTTTGCACTTGAATGAGTGGTTCTACTGCATGTCTGATTTTGTAGCCTTCTAAAACTGTTCAGATCTACAGCCACATCATCCTGGTGTCTGATCCTGTCAGAGTTTGGAAGCTAAACAGGGTTGAGCCTGGTTAGTCCTTGGATGGGAGACCCCCTGGGAGCACCAGGTGCTATAGGCTTGGGAGAAGGACCTGGCAGCCCACTCCTGAAATAATCAGTGATCAAAAACCCTATGAACACCAGAGAAGCATTAACACAATGCCAGGCATGGCACAGTGTCAGGGAGTGTTTCATTCTGTTGTACATAGGGTCACTATGAGTTGGACCTGACTCGACAGCACCTAACCACACAAAACAAAACTGTTGAAAGGGTGCAAACTATATCACCAGCAAACCAGATCAGTGTTTTCTTTATCTTCTTACAAACTACGAATAAAAATATTGAAAAAGATAGCTATATATAAGCATCCTATGACATGCTAAACTATGGTCCACTTTGGCATTAACATAAAATTACACAATTTCATGGCAAGAGAAGAAAAGCTACAGTTGAGGCATTATGAAACTGGTTCACGAACATTAACTCTTTCAAACATTACAAAGACTTTGAAAATTAACCATCATCATCCCTATTTTCCTCCTGAGGGTCTGAGCCAGAGGGAGGTTTACAAACTTTCCACGGGCTCCTCAAAGACATCCTTTTTGTTGAACCTAATAGGATTTGTGGCCAGCAGCAAATTTTCACTAAGTATCAGATGATACATCATAAAACCAACAAATGAGGATGGAAGTCCTGTAGAGAACCACTTTTCTTTATTTTAAGATTCCATATCTTCCGTCCATCATGATGTTTTGGAAACTGTAAAGAAATTCAAAGTGGTGTGTCATCTACCATTCAAAGTAAAGAGAACACCCTTGTCTATTTAGAAGCATCTTGCTATAGTTTGAATCTTACGTACCTCCCAAATGCCCACGTGTGAACGTCTATGCTCCTAAGGTGGCACTATCAGGGAATGGTGGAAATTTTAGGAGAAAGGACCCAGTTGGAGCTCTTTGGGTCATTGGGAGACACTCCTGAAGGGGATCCCAGGTTCTCAGCTCCTTCCTCTTTCATTCATTTGCTTCCTGGCCAGGAGGGGAATGTACAAGGTTCATTTCTGAGCCTCCTTGTTCTCTACTGTATATTATGCTAACTATACTTTAGGATGACATTTCATTCTTGAGAAATGAAAAATTCGGACTCTTGTGACCTGAAGAGCCACACATATGGTGGAAGCTTAGCCTTTGCAGATCACTGTTTTGGGTATGAATAAGGAGCAAATTATCTAAAATAAATAAATAAATAAATAAAAACAAGAAGAAACTCTCTTTGAGTGCTTGCTCTGGCTTCCCATTCCTAGAGAAGAACAATATCATAAAGCCTCCAGGAGCTCTCAGCCAGGAGAGCCTGACATGGCCCACAGCCCATGTGGGAAGTCACTTCACTTAGTGTTTCTTCAGTGAGCGTTACAGGCCTCTGCTTACGTCTCCCCTACTTCCACCTGGAGGTTGTCATGAAGATAAAATAGGCTAATGTGCATTCTAGTGCTTTGAAAAGTATAAAGCACTATATAAATGGAAGATGTTATTGTAAAAGGGGGTTTAAAACTACAGCATAAAAAGACTTGTTATAAAAATAAAATAAAAGTGACTCTAGTCACTTATTTTTATGGGGCACTTTCCTCTCTTTGGAAAAATATAATTTACTAATTCAAGGGAGAGCTATTAATTTCTCAGCCCTTCGCAGCCATTAAGGCAGCAATGATGACTTCAATTCAGTTTACAAATGGAGTGGGCAAACTGCAGGGGAATGTGACTCTCAGGTTACCTATAAATGGAATCGAATTAGATTAATGAAAAGAGAAGAAAAGCAGGTGTAGATAACCAACCAACTCGTCCCTTCAGAGGCTCAATCAATGCTGAAGTAAGGTACTGGTTAAAATATATTAACTTCCTCACATCTTCTTCAGTGCTTCCTGAGGTATCATCTGGAAATTGCTTCCAAAATACTAAATATGAATGATATCCACACGGCACCTGTTACTCGCTTTTGCATAGTTGTGAAGAAAATATATGAAAAGGTAACTCCTCACATATTTGGAGGATCCAGAACCCACAGGGGACATGCAGCCCCAGAAACCTGGAGCAGTCATCAGTGGCCACAGTCCACGAGACAATCTCTGTTGAGGAAAAGAAAAAGAAGCAGGTATTCTTCCTTCTATCAACTAAGATCCAGTACCCTTTGGCCAAGGAGAAACAGTTTCTTGCAAGGATATTTGTCTAACAATTAAACAATAACCATCCATTGCCAGATGCAATGTTTTTGTAAGAATGACATAGGAAGTGAAATCAAATCCTTAAGAACATTTTTTACCTAAACTGAGAAAAATAACGTATACTCCAGCTGGGATTTAGCTCAGTGGGTAGAGAGCTGCGCTGCAGTCTCTGAGGCCCTGAGTTCAATTCCCAGCACCACAAAAATGGGAGAAGGGCCTGGCAATCCACTCCCAAGGCAATCCTGAAGCACTCAGCCATTGAAAACCCTATGAGGGTCGCTATGAGTCGGATACCTACTCGACAGCACCTAACAACAACAACAACCACAATTGAAAATCTTCTTGCATGTATTCACGTGTGCACGTGCAGAAATAGACATATTGCTTAAGAGTATCAAGGAATCCATCTTCTAATCTGAATAAGTAAGTCTGTTTTAAAAAGCTAACCTTTTTTTGGGGAGAAGGGGAGTCATAGAGGATTGAACCCAGGGTCTTTTGCATGCTGGTCAAGTGTTCTCCTACTGAGCTATACCACCAGCCCTTTTAACTTTTTATTTTGGGAAAGAGTCTCGCTATGTTGTGCAGGCTGCCTCTGGCTTTGAGTGGGCCAGCCTCCTGCCTCAGCCTCCAGAGTGGCTGGGATGACAGGGGTGTGCAATGGTGCCTGGCAAAAGCTAACTGTACATTTTAAAGTAATATTTTGGTTTTATTAGGAAAAAAAGGAGGGAGTTGAGAATAGTGGCACATTCTTCTAACAGCAGCACATGGGGGGCTGAGGCAGGAGGATCACAAGTTGGAGCCCAGCCTAGTCTCCATAGCAAGATTGTATCTCAAGAAAAGAAAAAAGGTATATAAGTAAAATAAGAATGAAAGAAGAGAAAACCCTATTCTGTCTTTGGCTGTTAAAAATATTATTAAAGGTATCCTTCCACTTTCCTTTAGCTATTATATTTACACTAAGTACTATCTGTCATATATATATATAATATACACACACACACACACACACACACACACACACACATATATATATAGTGTGTGTGTGTGTAGTAGTTGTGGAATATATATATGTATATGTGTGTGTATATATATATGTATATATGTATATGTGTGTATATATATATATATATATATATATATATATATTTGCTCTGATTCCAAAGTTCACAAACCTTTCCATATACATAATCAAATTTCATGCTGAGTTTTTCTGAACACATATTATGTCCCAGACATCATCCTAAGTGGTCAAGTCCAAAGAATAACTGTCCAGGCTGTGATCTTGGGAGACAATCATGTTAACAACTAGCAATACCATCATACATTACCAGGCAAATATAAAAAGCAGTGTGGCTACAAACGAGAAAGTTCTCCCTTCCTCTTGAATTATTTAGGAAGACTTTGCAGAGGAGGGAAGAGTTTGTTGATCTTTGAGTTGAGCAAGACCTTTCTGGAAACGCTTGGAGGAGGCAACATAAGCATCAAGAAGAACAGAGCCAAGACAGTGATGCCGGAGCCCCAGAGAGAGAGTGGGAGAACGCTGGGAGGGGGTGGGGAAGGAAACTATTGGTCTTGGCTGGAGTAATAGAAGACCTGGAAAGAAAACCTAGAAAATGTTATGTCAGTGATATGCTAGGTACAACAATAACAGAAAGAGAAGAAAGAAAAGAAAAGAAAAAAGGAAGAAAAGAACAGAAAAGAAAAGAAAAAAGGAAATAAAGAAGACTAAAGCTCAGTTAAAATAGCAAAAAGCATTATGAATGTGTTAAGACATTTTATTTACATAAGGAATAGAAACTCACAAACTGGCTTAAATCTGGTGAGGCTCAGCGCTCACGTGCGCCGGCAGGCACCCGCCTCCTAAAGATCCGAAGTTTCTGCTGGTCAACGACGTGATTTACACTCAAGAGCCCCCATAAACATCCAGGAGGAGAGCCTGACACTGTGAGGAGCCTGGGAGGCTCCATCCGTTCTCGCCGGCTTTGGATCTCTGCGCCTCTCCGTCCACTTTCTTCTCTTTCTTCACGGACCTGGGAAGCTGATGAGTGATCCCCGCTCCTGGATCTGAGTGACTGAGCTAGGCTGGAAGAGCTGAGGGAGGCAGCCACAGAGGGCAGGGACCTGGGCCGGGCGGTCCCCTCGGCCTCCTCACTGCCCCGAATGGCGTGGCATGTCCTAGAGGCACCTAGACAGGTGCCCAGGTGTTGACTCTCCAACGCTTATGTTTGGATCCAGCTTCCACTTGCTTGTTACGTGATCGTGGACAACTGACCTAACACAAGATAGTACACACCAGGTCCATACTATTTTACTGTTTTAAGACCACCGAGTCACAGAGAGATTCAATACCAGCTCTGTGCAGGGGGGAATTAAGCATGAAATTGCAGTGAGGTGCCTAGCCACCACTTACTCCCATTGTAAGGTGACACATTTAAATACTTTATTTGCTCTACTGAGATATTTAAAAACATTTCTTTGCTATCTAACAAGCACCACCAGGGCAGGAATTATTATTATTATTATTAGTGGTAATAGTAGTATTTTTGCAGTACTTGAGGGTTGAACCCAGGACCTTGCATATACTTTGCAAGTGCTCTACCACTGGGCTGCACCCATAGCCTCCCCCCCTTTTTTTTTGCTCTACCACTGGGATGCACCTTCACGCTATCTTTTTATTTTTTTATCTTGAGACAGGGTCTCACTAAGTTTCGGGGGCTGCCTCTGGCCTCGAACCTGCCACCCTCCTGCCTCTGCCTCCCATGTTGCTGGGATGACAGGCGTGAGCCACTGTGCCCAGTAGGAATTATTAATAATAGAACAGTGAAGGAGAAAATATTTAGAAAATAAAATACTTAGTGTTTACCTATATAAATATTTCTTTGAATAGAAATGGTGTAATAAAATTTTATTGCATCACTTCCTATATATTTAAATAATATTTTACTAGTGCATGTATTTGTGGTTCCAGATAGATCTTTCTATGCAAAATAGCCTTTAATAAATAGCCTTTAATAATAATAGCCTTTAATATATAGCCTTTAATAATCTTGGAAAGCAAATTCTTCCTACTATATTTATTCTCTTCTTTTCCAGAAGACTAGCCCACTGTCAAATTCTGGATCATTCTGAAAATATCTAGATTGATTTAATAATATTATTTATCTTTATTGCTGAAAACCCAGCAGGTGAAGAAAGATGAAGACAATTTGGTAAATAATGGATGCAGAGATGACTTATTGTTTTTCTGAAATGAGAAATAAGCACGGTTTATTATGTGACCTTTTTTCAAGTGCCTGTCAAGAACTCAGAAGTAATAAAGGCTTACTTTCAATGAATGATTGATTTTTAAAAAAGATATATACTTAAAATGTTGTATCTCTTTATTAAGAGCCAATCTATTTTTGTGTCCACAGAAAAAATTCAAAACTCCCTGGCACAAATACTACCATATGCAATGCAGGCCAGCTCACTACCTTTGTGGATTACAGTTTGGGAAATACTCCGTTTAAATGCATTAAACAACAAAAAGTTGATCTATAATGTGTGTGTTTTCTTGTTGTGAAAGATCATCTTGGATTTTGATCATTTTTGTCTTTGTAGGGCTTCAAGGAAGAAAGATCTTTTGATGTTTAAGAGTGTTAGGTATCCAGAACAAAGCCATTTATTTCCATTAATAGGTAAGTACTTACCAGCTTCTTTTCATATCAATTCAGAATTTCACCTAAATAGAATATGTTGGGACTACTTGTTTGAAGCTGAACATCTTAGAATGCTCATAAACATGGTACAGTATAACTGGAGTTCAGCATTAAGTAATTTGGCATATTGAAAGTGTTTTATTTTTTTAGCCCTCTTGATGTTTTAAATTTTAAAGATCATTCACAAAGAAGACAAGACGATTTCTGTTTTAGAGGCATAAACACTTAACACATGTTCCCTTTGGCAGGACAAGTTTTTATTAAGAACTTATAATGAATGCTCTTCTTACTCGGGAAGTTCTTATTTAAGAGTAGAAACATTCCCTGAAATAAATAAAAACTTAACAAAATTAATGAAAACACAAAACTATCATCCAAGTCACAACCACAGAATTTATTTGTGGAACCTGAACGTGAACCAGATAAAGAAAATGAGAATCTCTTTTATAGAATGTGCTTTTGAAAATGTGGCTTTTCTGGTCACACCCTGTAATTAGCAGGATGTTGAATTATCTTCCTACTCAAGAAAGAATGTACTTAGGTTCAGTGGATCAAAATTATTGTTCAACCAAATGTGCATGCCCACGCCCACGTGCACACACACGTACACACACTGAACAGACACAAATCACTGTAAAATCTCTCAGTGTCAGTGATATAAATATATCATAAAGGAGATAAGAGTTTACTTTGAACTTCACAAACAACATGACTCTATGCTTTTAATTTTACCTACAGAGCTCATACTATAAACGAAGAAAAGTGGGAAAATTCAAGTAATCTTTTGGTAAAATATATTCTATTCCAGGTACAGTTTTGTCTTGTTTGCATATTTTGATGCAATTGTGTTTTGAAAGGTTTTCTTGGAAACTGAATTTAATTTAATAGGAGGGCTAAAGCTCTCAGTGATTAGAACCAAAAGTTAAAACTAAGCCCTCAGTGATTAAAACTAAGTAAAGAAAAAGAAAAATCTCAAATAATGAAATCTTCTGGGGATGAGTTTCAAAAGTTTTTAAAGAATGTGTTTCATAGCTTTTTTTCCTCCTTCAATATGGCATGGTTTGAAAATGAAACTCAGTTTCCTTAGTAAGAGCTAAGTCGCCGTATATTCACTCAGAAGAAACTTATTTCATTTGTAAACTGACTTGAAACAATTGAAATAAATAATTCTTCCTGAACATCTCAGCAGCAATTTAGAAAAGATAAAATCTTATTATATGCTGATTTGTGTTATCATTTTTAGGGCCTGTGTTCGAGTATTTTTTAATTGCTTCTAGAAGAGAAAATTAAGCATAATTGTATGAGAGACAGAGAGAGAGAGAGAGAGAGAGAGACAGAGAGAGAGAAGAATGGAAGATGAAATGGTACAGAGAGAGAAAAAGAGAGACAGATGATGTGTTATCTGGAATCCTCTACCACTTACCATACTGATATGATAATTTGGTTACTCCAGTGACGATCATGGTAAGAAATTCACATCAAGCATAATTGGAAAACAAACACATTTACCAAAACCAGTTGGGAATCAGAACTACAAGGCCTTGCCCATTCTCCAGCCTTCTAATCAAATAGTAGAAGGTTTTGTGGCCCATTATTAGACCTGCTATTTTAGGATATTAGGGTTCAAAGGGTTCAAAGATTGAAAACAAAATGCTGAATTTGTTTTTAAAATGTCTGCTAAAGTAGAGCCATCATTAAGTCTAGCAACATTTCTTTCTTTTTCGTTTTTATGTGTCACTGGTACAATGACATAAAATCAGAATTAATGTGACAATTTAGCAGAGTTTTATCAGTCTATCTTGTGCCTCTCTCTCTTTTCTTTAGTTTGTTTTTGTATAACCTTTTCTTTTTTATTTCTGGTCCACTCATTCTTTTATTTTTTATTTTTATTATTTTTTATTGGAAATTTTTGATGTACACCTTAATGTGATTCATTCCATCATGCTTTTCATTGTGACATTTCCATATATACATTTTGTTGTACATTATTCATATAGGTTCCCCCTTACCCTCTTGTGTGCTTCCTCCCCCCATCCCACCCCTCACCAAAGACTTCTCTTCCATTTACTTGTCTTTTATGGTAATATTTTTCTATATATCCTTGGGTTCCAGTTCTGTTTAAGATAGAAACTTTTATCTGTGGTGAACTTTCTTTTTACATTATCAGAACTATTACATGAATTTTCTAGACCATCTATATTAATACCATTCTTAGCATTTTTAAAAATTATGTTTTGACCTTTGTATAGGATTTTTTCCTTCTTATAATTTTGATCCAGCTCCCACATATGAGTGAGAACATGTGGCATTTCTCTTTCTGAGCTTGTATACACCCTTTTCTTAAGATGTGCTGCATACATACAGAAACACACAGACACCTTCTGACTAGATACAAATCCTGACAATGCGTGGCCATCCAAATTATCCCTGAATCTTGGCTTACTTCACCTTTTAAAACTAAATGATGGTAGGTAAAACAGATCTGTAATTGCATTGGGATGATTTCTCATCTCTGTATTCAGCCCAAAAACAGAAGCAATTTTTAAAAGAGGGAACTTCTAAGTTAGAAACTTATAAATCTGATATTAAGGAAATGAAATGTGTCCTATACCTTCAGTATGTAAATCTACTGCCGTCCAGCCCTCCGCACGCCGAGCGTCTCCTTGCTTATTGCTTTATGACGTTTCCAGACTTGAGGTGCCCAAGAGGCTCACATTAATTTGCCTTCTGTTTGACTAGAGGGGCCTCCCATCCCCATTAGAGCCCACCTTGGGCGCGCTTCATTTCCGACTCCTTGTCTGTCACCTGAGAGTGACCTGCCATCTGTCTTGGAAGAATAAACACATCATAAATGAGGTAGAGCTTTGATGAATGGGTTGCCAGACACCAACACCTCTTCCTGAGGATGGGGAGATCAAAAGTGGAACCTGAGGGCTGGAGGGAGAGGTGTTACAAGAACCCACCTAACTCTCAGAATAAACCAGGGGGACAACCCTGTGTCTCCTTGGGTTTTGCTTAGGCGTGTTTTGTGGTGATTGCCGGGAAGAGAGGATGGGGATCGGAGCCCACGTGATTTGGTTCTCTTCCCGTCACTAAGCAGGGAGATTTACCAGCGTCGTTAAGAGCTGGTGTCACAGGCTGGTCTGGAACACCTCAGCCTCTCTCACCGCTGGTCCAGGGCTGACTGCGAGGCACCACTGGAATCTGCACGTTTTGCCTTTTTCTGCTCCCACAGGCTCCATTTCATGCGTATGTGGAAGGAACTTGTGAAAATAAGCAATGAGGCAGGGTAAGGAGAGGGTGGGAAAAGGCATAGCACATAACATGATTAGGCTGCAGCCGTAGCCCTGTGGCATCCGATCCCATCAGATCTCGGAAGCTAAGCAGTGTGGGGCCTGGTTAGTACCTGGATGGGAGACCGCCTGGGTACACCAGAAGCTGTAGGCTTGGGAGAAGGACCTGGCAAACCCCTCCCAAAAATCAATCTGCCATTGAAAACCCTATAAACAGCAGAGAAGCACTGACAATAGTGTTTCCCCTGTTGTACAGAGGGTCGCTATGAGTCAGATACCAACTCGATGGCACCTAACAACAACAACAACACATAACATGATTGCATGAAAGAGCCAAAAGGAAATCCATTATGTGGCACGCTAATCCAATTAAATTAAGTTTTAAAAATTAAAATTTAGCTGGGCACGGTGGCACACGCCTATAATCTCAGGGGCTTGGGAGGTGGAGGCAGGAGGATCGCAAGTTCGAGACCAGAGGCAGTCTGAATAGCTTAGCAAGACCCTGTCTCAAAAAAGTAAAAAAGATGGGCTGGGGAGTGCAGCTCAGTGGTCCAGCACTTGCAGAGCATGCAAGTGGGAGGCCCTGGGTTCAACCCCCAGTACCACACAAAAAAGAAAAAAAATCAAAATTTGATTTTAGAAAGCAGGGCGACAATGTTTTGATCCAGATTTTGCAGATATCTTTTTTCCACTCACCCCAAGCTGCAGAATGAATTCGTGACTCACTATCCTATTTTCAAAGTGGGACGTCGGGGAAGGGCAGCGTGATTTCGTGAAAGGTTTTGAAGTTTCAGAGAAAGGAAATTTATTTCCCCCTAAGTTTCTTTCCATGTCTATTCTCCATCCCTTTGCTTTGGCTTCTCGGCACTTCATTGTGAAGTGACGGTGTAATAGCGTGATTTGAACTCAGGCAATCCTCACCCTGTTGCTGGTGTTTTGCATGCTGGGCTGCATGAGTCCTCTTGAAAACTAATTACTTCACACAGCCTCACTGTTCCTTGAGTGATGATGGGAATTTATGATCGCCTCGGAGATTGTGTTCAGCAGGCTCAGCCGACGTCTGATCTCTTCACTGTTCTGCATTGTACTGGACCCAGTAGGTGCAGAAATAATCTCTCCTCTCCTCTCTGGCTTCTCCTCTCTCTCCTCTCCTCTCCATCATCTTGGTTAAGGAAAGACATTGCTGTCTGATTTTCTCCCCTGTGAATGAACCAAAGGAGCACCACTTGTTAAAAAGAAGAATCGGTGTATAAATTTACAAATGGCAGATCAAGATCTCATATCCCACTCTCTGAGGCCCCAGATTTGAATCTCTGAGGAGAAGTCAGGCTCTCTGAGGTCGACCTCTCTCCTCTTGTTTGCTCAAAACAATCCAGCAGCACGTTTTTATTTAGTGAAAAAAAGCGAAGCAATCAGTGTAAGTTGAATTTAGTGGAAATGGGGTTATGATTGTTGTTGTTGTTGTTAGGTGCCGTCCAGTTGGTATCTGACTCATAGCGACCCTCATAGGGTTTTCAATGGCTGAGGGCTTCGGGATTGCCTTGGGAGTGGATTGCCAGCCCCTTCTCCCATTTTTTTGCGGTGCTGGGAATTGAACTCGGGGACTCAGAGACTGCAGCTCAGTGCTCTACCAACTGAGCTAAATCCCAGCCCGGGTATGCAGCAAACATGTCTATATGTTTCACGCTATAGGATATACATTTCTACCTAGGTTAAATAACCCCAAATAATTGTGAGCAACAGTGTTGAAAACAATTTAGCAGTTGCAGTAAATAAAGAGTAAAAGAAAACAGCTTGTCCCAGAATGATGGGGAGAGAAGACCGTAGTAGAAAACCCACATTTGCATTTAGGTTCTAATTTTCTTGGCGTGGTCCAAGAATAACCATTTCTTTTCCAGAAGACTAGAATCTTGGTTCACCTTCACTAGGAAATAAATGGATAGCCTTCTCAGTTTCTTCCCATGGACCTCCCACATTGCTTAGTTAGGATTATCTTGCCCTATCAAGAAGGGATAAAATTAAACCACATACCTTAAAATACATAATACGCACTGTGCATTTATAGCATTTATAATAACTGCTAGAATCTACTCATTGCTAAGATTATGAGAACCATTGTACTGAGGAGTTTTTCTTACATTTCTTCGTCCTAAAATCCACACACTGTTACTTTTGGCAATATCCACTTGGCCTTCAGTTTTGGGAAATGAGCAAAGTAAAATGAAGATATCCCTGAATCGCTCCCCATACCTGACCTATTCTTATCAACGTTCCCAATAAGGTTTTATCAGCCTCAGGCATGAGGCACATCTATCTTATTAGCGTGAAAACTAAGGAGCGATCACCCTGACAATGATAATTAATTGGACTTGTTGACAAGAACTCAGTTCTTTGCGCCCCCTTTCCATTGCTCTTTCTTCTCTCTCCTCTCAATTAGACGTAGGGAGGGTGAGGCCCTCCCCTCTGAGAAAGAAGCTTTTAGATTAATCATATTATCTTAAGGTTCCAAATCTCCATGCCTGCGTGACCTTTCTTCCGTTAGAATCCATTATCTTAAACTATCACAATAATCCTGGCTTTAGGGAGGGAGCGAGGGAAGAGGAATCAAACCTAATAGATGGCAAATAAGATTAATCTATGATCTAAGTGCCGATTACACTTGGCCCTGCCCTTGAACACCCAGGTGTAACCTTGAGATTCACATCCGCTAAGACACAGCAATTGGATTGAGTGTCCCAGAAGGGCGTAAGGGCAGCTGACCAAACTCTGCCCGGTTACCCCCAGCGGGCGCCCGAGCCCCCTCAGCCTCCCACTCTTCCTACTCATGGAATCTGGCAGCTGTGATTTTTTTCGTGTTTGTTTTGGGATGGTTCACATTTTTTAGATAAAATGCTTATTTTGGGCCCTTGATTTTTGTTTGTCAGAAGCACCGGCTGTGGAGGGAATGAACTTTTACCTGGACCTCACAAGAGGAAAACAGATGATCCAGCCCTCAAACCCTGATAGCCGCATTAAAATAAATTCAAGTCTTTTCTTCTTTCAAAACACTGACACACCGATTCCTAAATCCACATAGGTTGAAGAGCAACCAAGTGGAGGGAAAGGAAAATTAAAAAGGGAAAATCCCCCTCCCAACATGTGTCTTCGGAACTTCAAGCTGATTATTTTTCTTCCACATGGCCTGAGGTCTTGGAAAGGACAGCCTTCCAGTAAGATGTAACAGGACATTGGGAGTCAGAGCTACTGGTGACAGGCATAGGAAAAGGGGCTGTGCGCTTAGAGAAGACTGTTTCTGCAGGAGCCAAACATCACTGTCACAGAGAAAAATAAAAAAGCAACAAAATCATGTGTGTTCTCATTCAAAGCTATCCCCGTCTCTTGAAATTCGTAGCTGGCCAGTTAGAATGTTGCATCGTCACGAATCTGTGCGGCCCAGACACCTCAGAATGTAGCAAAGCCATGGAAAGTAGAATAAAATCCTATGCTAAGTAAAAGCCATAAGGGAAGTTAAGTCTACACGCAAGCAAAAACCAAGTGAACTCCAACAAGATAGGAGGTAGAAGTTGACAGGCAGCAAATTTGACCACTTTGTTCTAAAAGGGATAACTAAAAACTCCAGGGACAATTTAGTTAGGGGGACCCCTCTCAGATCACTCTATTGCTTGTGAAACTGACTTCCTGCATTTTCATAAGAACGAGTGCTCTTTCAAAACAGGACAACCTTGAGACTGGAGTGAAACGGAGCGGTAGAACTCTTGTCCTGGGTCCATTCTCTATCACCCAAAACCCAGAGCAAATGGAATATCTTTATCAGTGTTCATTCTGTAGCTTTTCTTAACTGTCATTTTAGCAAAAATTAAGACAGATTTATTAGCTTATGGCGAAGCCTGTAGGAGAAAGACCTCAGCAACATAATTCCCACATAGTTACTTTGTGGTTTTAAGTGTATGGCTTGATTCCTAACAGGTTGTCGTTAGGTGCCATTGAATGAGTTCTGACTCATAGCAACCCTGTGTACAACAGAAGGAAACCCTCCCTGACACTGTGCCGTGCCCAGCAGTATATCATTGTTTCTCTGTTATCTGTAAGGTTTTCAATGGTTGTTGTTTTGAGATTGTTTTGGGAGTGGGCTGCCACGTCCTTCTCTCATTTTATGTGGTACTAAGGATAGAACCCAGGGGCTGGGATTTAGCTCAGTTGGTAGAGTGCTGCACTGCAGTCTCTGAGGTCCCAAGTTCAATTCCCAGCACTGCAAAAATGGGAGAAGGACCTGGCAATCCACTCCCAAGGGAATCCCAAAATAGTCAGCCATTGAAAACCCTATGAGGGTCGCTATGAGTCGGACACGACTCTACGGCACCTAACAACAACAACAACAACAAGGATAGAACCCAGGGCCTCAGAGAGGGCAGAGCAGCACTACCAACTGAGCTAACCCCCAGCCCATGACTGCTAACATATTAAAAAAATTATTCAATATGGTAGTTATCACCATTTCCATTTTCACCTTTCAAAAGTAAGCTAGTATATGATTTTTTTCCTAATAAGTGGACTAAAGCAAGTCTAGAAGTAAAATTTTTCAAGGATCGTTTCTTTTGGAAACAATATCGAAGCTCCTTCATTTGTAAGTCATGGCTGATAGGAGATCTCAGATTGACATGAGGTACATGATCTTGAACTTGTGGCTTAATATCACTGAGTCTCCATTCACACAATGGCAGAGAGGACATGGAAGTGCTTTGTTCTGTGCAAAGTTGAGTATTCATTATCTGTATGGTTGAAGTGAGTGATAACTTGTAGCCTATTGGGGTGTGTGTAGTTTTCTTGCTTAGTCTCTGTGTGACCTTGGGTAAGTTGCTCATCCAGTCCTAAATTTCTTCATCTTAGAGTGAGATTATTAATAGTACCCACTTCATAATGTTTTGTTAGGAGCCATTGAGTTAGGTCTGACTCATAGCAACCTGATGTGCAACAGAACAAAACACTCCCTGACATGGTGCCATGCCCAGCACTGTGTCACTGCTTCTCTGCTGCTTGTTGTTAGGTGCCCATGAGTTGTTTCTGACTCATAGCAACCCTCACAAGGTTTTCAATGGCTGATTCTTTAGGGATTACCTCTGGAGTGGATTGCCACATCCTTCTCCCATTTAGCAGTGTTGGGAAACAAATTCAGGACCTCAGAGACTGCAGAACAGCACTCTAACAACTGAGCCCCAACTTCTCTGCTATTTATAGGGTTTTAGATGGCTGATTGTTTCAGGGTTGTTTCAGGAGTGTCTGCCAGGTCCGCCTCCCATTGTGGAGGCTCAAAAACGTTAAAGAGGTCAATTAGTTAGATGATATTCAGTAAGTACTTGTACCAGTGCTATTGCTCTTGTTATTCCTATTGTGGTCATTATCTGGAGCTTTGAGGACTGTGCCTTTTTTCTTCTTTTCTCTCTTATCCTCTGAAGTTGAAAACTCTGGAAAACAATACTGTTGTTTCCTTAGATTTGTGCAAGCATCACAGCTGAAAAAACATCGAGGAAATGAAGGATTCTGGAAGCTCTGGTGAAGGACAAAAGACTCCTCAAGCCTTCCTTTCTCTTGCGTGTTAGGACGGTGGCATTTCGAAGGGCTGTAGAAGCCCTTGTCAGCTGTCCGGGGCGGGTTACCTCACACCTCGGCAGGAGCCTCATGCCATTAAGTCGGGGAGAGTAATGAAATTTCATTTAATTTGTCAGGAAGAAAGTGCTAATGTTAAAAGGCATTTAATAAAAAAGGAAGAGATTCTTTGAAAGGGACCCCTTAAGTAATTACTTCAAGTGTCTTAGGCTGGCTCACCAGAATATTTACATTAGTGTCTTACCGCGCCCGTGTGTAATTAAATTAGTGCTGCATTTACATTCCCTGCCTTCTTTTTTTCTTTTAGGGAAGTGTGATTTTATTAATAATCCTCCTTTTAAAAAGAGACAGAGAATGACTTGATGTAATCAAGTCTGATATTAGTGTTTGTTTGCAGTGTTCTTGCTGAGTTGGAGGGGTGTGTGTGTGTGTGTGTGTGTGTGTGTGTGTGTGTGTGTGTGTGTGTGTGTTTGGGAAGAAGGGCCAGCTCCAGGACTCGGTGGCTGTGCTTCTTTGTCACCGTGACTTGGACAAAGGCCATCATCTATCTGTGCAAACCTGTCATGCAGAGCCAGCTCAGCAGACACGGAACGCCAGCATATTGCAATGGCTGCAGCATCCAGCCCAGGTCTTCCTTTGCCTTGTCAAGGAGGCCAGGGCGCCTCAGATGCCTGAGTGAGAGGAAATATCCTGGAGGCTGAGGGAGGCAGGTGCACTCCCCTTGCTGTGGATACCAGGATGCTCCGCCCCGTGCGGTGATGGCAAGAAGAGTGAATTGCTGGGTCAGAAGCGGAGCCTGGCCTTGGGGTCCCCCGCAGGATGCCATGTCCCCCTGCGCTCAGCTCACATTGAGGCAAAACATCCTCCAGCGTTTCTTTGGAGGCTGCCGGCCGCCTGTTTCCCAAGTTCATTCCTGTGAGACTCTCATGATCGCGTCTGTGCCGATATGATGTCAATGGTTTGCTTTGAAGGGTCCCGTCGTCCGTGATGAGCTGAGGGGGGTGTGATGGGAACACAGTTGCAGCCGTGGCGTGCACCTGTCATCCCAGCGACTGGGGAGGTGGAGGCAGGGAGATTACAAGCTCCAGCCGGAGGCAGCCTGCACAACTTGATGAGAACTTGTCTCAAAATAAAAAACAAACAAAAAAAAATAGGGAATGCGGCGACAGCTTGGTGGTAGAGCACTTGCCTAGCATGTGTTCTGGGTTCAACCCTCCCTGTGCCTCAAAGTATGTGCAAAGCCCTTGGTTCGGCAACCCCAGTACCGCAAAAGAAAAAAAAGGGAAGGAGGAGGAGGAGGAGGAGGACAAGGACGACGAGGAGGGGGGGAGGAGAAGGAGGAGGACGAGGAGGAGGAGGACAAGGACGAGGAGGAGGACGAGGAGGGGGGGAAGGAGGAGGAGGAGGAGGAGGAGGAGGAGAAAACAAAAAATACAAGTAAGGGCTCCTTACTGCCCTGAGAACATCAGCTGGTACTGTTTACTATTCCAGCCCAAGGAATGAAGAACTTGAGGCATGGAGAGTTTAAACCCCTAGCCGAGGTGGGGAGAAAGGTGCGGGGCCAGGTGGCTTGACCTCATCTTAATCTCTGAGCCTCTCTCAGTTTGGCTGAGAGGAAGTGGGGGTCCCTGTGAACAGGCATCGGCCAGTAGCTGTTCTCTCATGAAATCACTGTGTTGAAAATTCTACTGATTTTCCCACCAGCCTGCCAACCAAGTTTCCTTTATAAAAGCACTTTCTGCTCTCACCTGCCAACCCCCAGCTGTTGTGTGGATAAACAAGGCACGCTGTGCCCACTCTACAATTAAGAAACCAAAAGTCTGAGCCAGTGAACGAGATGAAAGGCTGGTGGGCTAAGGCTATAAAGCCAAAGTAAGACAGCACTGGCAGATCTTCAAGTCTGTGGGTGATGAATCCCACATACTAGCACTGATTTTCCTTGACTTTAATGCCTTATTTTTCTCATTGCCCAAATCACATTAATTAGCTTTATCATTTCTTTTTCATAAATGCATGTGTTGCTGATGTTATTTGTTAGAATGCATTAAGTAGGCTGTTTTCAACAAATTAAGATGTCTATAAATAGGTCCCAAATCAGACATTCAGCCTCATGACTACTGAATCAGTACAGCTATTAATAAATCAATAGTGTGGTTATGCTCATGGACATATTATTATTATTATTATCATTATTATTATTATTATTATTATTATTATTATTTCAGATTGAATGTTCATCCTATGAAAGAAACTTTTAAAGCAAATTTATTTAATGCAAAGTTTTGGTTGAGGAGGATTCTCATTAGGACTGAACCTTAAGACTGTCTTTATGCACGATCTAAAAGCAGTTGGTAGAGAGCTGTCCCACACTTTCTGAGGACCCAAGTTCAATCTCTGGCACTGCAAAAATTAAAGAAGGATGTGGCAACCCATTCCCTTAGCAATCCCAAAATAATCAGCCCCTGAAAACCCCATGGATAGCAGGGAAGCACTGACATAGTGCTGGGCATGGCACAGTGTCAAGGAGTGTTTCCTACTGTTGTTCACAGGGTTGCTATGAGTCAGACCCAACTAGATGACACCTAACAACAACAGCAAGATACATTAGTAAATGTAAAAACAGAGGGTTAATTGAATCTTCTATAGGACCACATTTCATTTTTTCAGAAAACGACAACATCAACATGACAAGCCTTTTGTTTTCAATTTCGTACACCAGAAGCTAATATCTAGCAGGCCTTCTGAGGGCTTAATATCAGGCAGGTGATCTCCTGTGATCTTTCCCTGTACATACCCATTTATTCCTGGCAAAAAGAAATGTCTGTGAGATTATTATCCTCATTGTGCCAACGGGAAAACCGAAGCTTAATGCTGTAACAGTTGCCCAGATCATATAGCCAGTGAGAGACAGAGCTGGGATTTGAACTTATGCAGCCTAGTTCCAGAGTGCATTTTCTTAACTAAAACACTTTTTGCTGCCTCCTACCAGCAGGTGCAGCACACATATATGAATACATCAGGATTTCAGGCTTTTCTAAAGTAGCAGGGGATTAGACCTTCCCATGCTTTTATTAGAGGACAACGTCTAATTATAAAATGTAATTTGGATTCATAACACAAAGTAGAAAAAAGAAAAACGGTGTTCATGTCCAAATAGGAAAATATAAGAGAGGATTTCTGGTAAACTGAGTTATTCAGTTTGATCTAAGAATTTGCCTAAGCAGATTTTTTTTTAAAGGCTACCAGGGAACAAATATTTTGTAGTCTACTTTATACTTCCATTTTCTTCTTTTGGAATGCGATATCGCTCTTCATGGGAACAAAAAAATTCATTTGATATTTAAACATTTCTTCTAAATCATGGCCACTTACAGTGAATTTGGAACTTGAAAGACTGTGTTTTGGATACTGACATTGGTCTATATAAAAAGTAGATTTACCTTCTCTTTTCACAAACGCAAAGGAAAAAAATAAAAACAAGGCACTTAAAAACAGGCTCACTATTTCCTATTTGCAGGACCTTCGATCAAAACCCAGATGTAATTTTTCTCCCAATCATAAACTGTCACTAATGACATTTCACAAATATATGGATTGAACTCTTTTTCTCGAGAGCTATTGATAAAGCATCTGCAATGGCTCATTCTGGCTTTCGGCCACCGCAGTTACTTAGCAGGATCTACTCAAGATCCGAGCTGCTCGGGTCTGTGGTAATCTGGCTTTTAGGTCAGAAGCAAGGGGAAAACTGGAAGCCTCCAACAAGTCAATTGCAATGAAAGGAAAAGGCACCTCTGGTTTGGAAGACTTGCGGACAGAAAGGAACAGATCACTCTGCTTTTCCAAAGAATGCTTTTTGAACAACACAGCATTCCAGAGAAGGACATAAAACAGCAAATGCTTTTCAATGCAATTAAAGGAATCGCAGACATTATTTAGAGTCAAGCTCCCTGCAAAAGAAAACATAGGACACCCCCAGATCATGTTTGGGGCGTTAAAAAAAATAACAAATATTGAAATGGGGGAAACAGATTTGGGAGGAATGATTTGTAAGGATGTGGTTAAAACTATTTATACACTGGGTTCTATTTGTTTTACAGCGAGTGGTGCGCAGACCGCCTGAAAGGTTATCTTTGACAAGGTTTTAGCTATTATTTTCTTCTACTGAAATGGTATTTCTTGAGAAAAAAAGGTCTTTGGAACAAAATAACAATAAATCCTGATTTAGATACATAAACCTGCCATTGATATCACATAATATCAGTGTTCTTTCTCACTCGATACCGGCGTTTTAAAGATAAATGGTAAAACTGAACTGAAAATCCATCTGGCCGGCTGCCTGCTCTAATGAATAACCCCACTTTGGCTCATGCAATGTAAGCAGAAAGTTCTCTCCCGGCCTCTTCTGTCCGTCATGAATCTACAAGACAGCCAACATAATATCTGGGCCACAACAGTGCGCTAACAGCGCGGTGACTTCCATTTTCTTTGCTTTCTATTGATTTTCACTTAATAACTGGCGAAATACTAAACGTCCACCCTGAGTACCTAATAAATCCTGCCTGAGCTTTTTATTGAGGAGAATTTAATAAAAACAACCATTGCGGCTGAGGGATTTTTCTTCTGGACAGAACGTCGGGGTTGGGGACAGCGAGGTTGGGGTGAGAGGAACCCATTGGACTTTTTTTTTTTTTTTTTTTTTTTTTTTTTTTTTTTTTTTTTTTTTTTTTGGTACAGGGCTTCTGCCCTTTGGAAAAGCTGTGAAGTTGGGGTCAAGGACGTCCTGTGTGTTTGGACCGGGTTCCACCAAGAAGCTGCGTAAGGTCTACTACCAGATCCTCTCTGGTCAATAGCAAGGAAAGACTTGGCAGAATCCAGCCTCCTGAGCCTCCGGTGTCCCTCGATGCCTGATTTCAAGTTTTGGCCAAGGACTGCTCTGTCATTAGCAGTAGCTGTCAGAAACCTCTAACAATATGGGCTTCCCTGCACTATTTAATCGGGAGTGTGGAATTGATACTAGAAGAGTGATTCTAGCTTGCCTGTTGGGCTTCTTAGATGCCTCTGGTGGAACTCTAGGTAATAAAAGAAGGGACAAATATCTGTGGGGAGAAAGCCCGTGAAAATCAATCCTTTTAATGTTGTTTCGAGGCTTACAAATTCACTTTGGGCGATCAGAAAGCAAAAGCTCTTCTGTGTCTTTTTTAAACCCCGAGAACACTGGGAAGCATACACTGTTTACCTCCCAGGATTTCCCTCTGCATTAACTTCTAGGACATGGTGGATGCGTAAGAAAACCTTTTTCTGCAGCATGGTCTTCTAAAAGCATCTCATTGCTTGCGGTTCCGTCTACTTCTTATATTTTAATTTTTCTTGAGGCTACATTTAAGCCATCGAGCTTAATGAACAAATGTTTTAGAATTTCCTCTGAAATATGCGCGTGTTCCATTCCAGCCCATCTTTCAAACAGACTTCGAAGCAAAAATCCACATCTTTAAAAAATGAGAAGCAGAAGCGTATACCTTTAAGGGGAATGAAGTGTTCCACCCCCCAAATCCATAGCCCTTAACTTGGAGTACCATTTTTATAAAAATCACAATCACTGCAGCAAAGCTCATGACGAGGACAGCTTTTCCTGCAGAACGTCGGACCAGGGGCTGTGTGACGAAGCACAGACTTCATGTCAAAGGACCTGTGTTGAAATCTTAGCTTCTCCCTCCTCTGAGATTTGGCTACTTTTCCTATGAAATGGGAATACTCTTGCCAAATTAGTGTGCTGCTCTTGGTTGCACCAGAAATCAATGAACTTATGGATCCTGAACAAATCAGGGCTGATTTCCTTGGCTTGGAAATCTCAGTATGTGGCACTGAATCAGAGCAGTTAGGAGGTGAAACTGACCAAGCTCCTTTCTTCTCCATATTTTACAGGTGTGTTATTCAGGTCTTCCGTGCCTCAGTTTCCTCATCCCTAAAGTGGAGCTGATCTGAAAGTTTTTGGAACGGTACAAGGAATTATATTTAGCTCAGTTGGTAGAGCGCTGCTCTCCAGTCTCTGAGGTCCCGAGTTCGATTCCCAGCACCACAAAAAATGGGAGAAGGACATGGCAACCCACTCCCAATGCAATCCTGAAACAAACTGCCATTGAAAACCCTATGAGCGTCGCTGGGCTGGGATTTAGCTCAGTTGGTAGAGCGCTGCGCTGCAGTCTCTTAGGTCCTGAGTTCAATTCCCAGCACCGCAAAAATGGGAGAAGGACCTGGCAATCCACTCCCAAGGCAATCCTGAAACAGTCAGCCATTGAAAACCCTATGAGGGTCGCTATGAGTCAGATACCGACTCGACGGCACCTAACAGCAACAACACAAGGAATTAATACACATTAAGTGCTTTAAAAAGAACTGTGGACTCTGGGTGATAATAGTGTATAGTGTGTCAAGGTGAGAACATCAGTTATAACAAATGGATCACTCTGGGGGGGGTGATGTTGATAGTTGGGGATACAGTACCTGTGTCCAAGCAGGAAGTGTGTAGGGATGCTCTATGCCTTCCCTCAATTTCACCCCGTACCTAAACTGCTCTAATTAATAAAAATAGAGAGATTTATTGGTAAGTCTCTCTACAAACAGAAGCATTGAATAAATGTTTACAAATAGAATAGAAATACAAATAGAATAACTGAATATAAGTAGTGAAACTTGCAAGAGAAAATCTGTTCCTTTGATAAGATATTCGCTAAATTTAGACATGCTTGCTTTGTGTTTAACCCTGGTTTTCTTTGAGCAATGTATTGTTTCTTTGCCCAATTCTTGCTAAGATAGAAATGGAAATCAAATCTTTAACTATTTTTTTTTCTTTTTGTGGTTATTTCCTTTCGCTCCCCCCCAGGGGAGTCTTCTCTCTAGGCTCCAGTTACGCCCCTCGTCTCCTGGGCAGAAGGAGTGAGCTATTTGCCTCAGGTGTAATAACACTGGAGACAATTCAGCGGCCCCCGTGAACATCCCCAAGTGAAGGTTTCGGAAGGACATTTCAGCCTGGACTTCCCATTCTGGACAGACGCCCTCTAACCGGCTGGCGTCAAGGTGTGTTGCTATTCAGATAATGTCTTCCCCTGCTCCACAAAAGGTTGGTTGTACGGAGCTGTGATGGTGACAAATGATTTACCATTAGGAACATTCTGTAATTATTGTTCGGTGGGACCGCAGACCGATACATCATTAACATGATAGACGGCCTTTTATATCAGCAAAAATAACTAAATTAATAAAAATGGCTTCATTCCAAACACTGTCAGAAAGCCAATACCCAGACCAACCAACCACCAGTGGTACCTGAGGAAGGCATAGTTTATATCCCCTGACAAATCATGTTTTATGCAGAAGTAATAAAGTATTTGTATGTATAATCTCGAGGATATGGATGTGTGGGATAGAGCAGATTTTTATAGGTATCAGCACTAAAAAATAGGATATTTAAATATTTCCTCCCAAATGATTTAGATTTAGATTTATGCTTTCATGTGATTGGATTCAGTTTGAGAATATTAAAATTTGTCTCTGCCTTCTTCTCTCTCAAGAGTTCTTAAGCATTGAGAAATATTTTAATATAGACCCGGTAGAAAAGAATCTTTCTTTCTTTTTTCTTCATCCTTTCTTCTTTCCTTTCTGTTTTTGCATTACCTCTCTCCTTTATTCCTCTCCTCTTCCCTCCTTCCTTTGTTCCCTCCTCTCTTTACTTTCTTTTTATCGGTTACCCCCTAATTTATGTAGTCAATCTTTAGCACCACAATTCTTACTTTTCTACCCAGAATAAGAAGAAAGGAAGATCTATTTATTGGTACTCAGTTGGAATAGACTTACATAAAATAAAACACAAGGCATAGGTACTCAAATAAAAGCCCTTTAAAGCACATCTAAGTAGAAACCACCTGGATTGTTACACTTTCCACTGATAATAAATTTCAATAAAAAGTGACTGTTATAACAATGGGATCTGCATGAAGACCTAGGTATGGAGATCAGGGAGGGGATAAAGCAGAACTCAAATGTTTCTCTCCTATGCTTTTCCTTCCTGCTTTCTGTGTTTCAATGTTTGTCCCACCATCCCAGTCCAAAACTCTTGAGGTGAGCTGTGTCCTGTCATTCAAAGCCATTAGTATTTTGGAAGGTAGCACAGGCACATAGACATACGTTATCCACCATCCCCTGGTCTGACTGGTTGTCAGAGTTCTCCTTTTACACACTCACTCACACACACACATACACACACACACACAATCATCATCATCATCATCATCGTGTTGATTTCTAACTGACATTTGGATGAAGGATTTACAAATATGGGCTTGCTGAACTGCCCAAACCAACCCTGAGTAGTATGTTAATTTAAATATAGCCTAAATTCACTTCATGCAATCCCATTTTGAACTTTTTCTGAAATACTATTTTTTTTTCAGAGCAATTTTAGATTTATAGTAAAGTTGAGGGCTGGGATTTGGCTCAGTTGGTAGAGCACTGCACTGCAGTCTCTGATGTCCCGAGTTCAATTCCCAGCACCACAAAAATGGGAGAAGGATGTGGCAACCCACTCCCAAGGCAATCCCGAAAGAACCAGCCATTGAAAACCCTATGAGGGTCGCTATGAGTCGGACACCAACTTGACAGCACCTAACAACAACAACAACAAGTAAAGTGGAGGGGAAGGAAGAGAAATTTCTTCACGTGCATGAGCTCCCAATGGCCAACATCTCCCATGCAAGGGGAGCATTCATTGCGGCTGCTAAACCTACACTGACACAGCATTATCACCAGAGTCCAGAGTTTACATCAGAGCTCAAGTTTGGTGATATACATTCAGTTCATGGTCTCTGTCTTAGACCTTTGCCCTTTTGCACATTTTGGCAGAGACGTTTCTATTATGGGCAGTAGATTTTAAAAAATTAGAAATCATTGGATAATAGATGCCTAACAAAATGTAGTTTCTAATTGAGTGATTGTTATTGCAATATAATAAACCTTTTAGAAAAACTGTTCATGTTACTTCTTACTCCTACAAAAGGAGTTGTTGTTGTTAGGTGCCGTCGAGTCGAGTCCGACTCATAGTGACCCTCATAGGGTTTACAATGGCTGACTGTTTCGGGATTGCCTTGGGAGTGGGTTGCCAGGTCCTTCTCCCATTTTGCGGTGTTGGGAATCAAATTCGGGACCTCAGAGACTGCAGCGCAGTGCTCTACCCACTGAGCCAAATCCCAGCCCATCATGATTCTAGGTCAGATTAAGAAAAACCTTAAACTCTGGACCTCAAAGACTGCAGAGCGGCACTCTACCAACTGAGCTACATCCCAGCCCCTACAAAAGTTAGGATGATCTAATGCTTCTACCCTGACCAACTCTCTTTGCTGCAGAAATTATTTTGAGAAGTGTTGATGCCTTTATGGACATGGTGTAAAAACAGTCTATAGTTGTCTACACACTAGATATTTTATTAAAGACATTGTTTTGAAAGCAAGATTTCTATCTAAAGTGATGTTGAAGAATCCTGTTGTGATAGCTCAGCCCCTCCAGTGATTTCAGTGTAAGCCAGCTGTCTCTATGGCTGGTTGTAATGGGAAAAGTAGCTCCAAGAGACTGAGATAGTACGAAAAACCATTTTAATTCTTAAACTAAGAGAGGTCAGCAAACGACCCTATTAAGTGTCACTCACGATGGGGGTGAGGCATGCAAGAAAAGATCCTGAGGCCATCTTCCCAGGGTAGAGAGAGAGAATCATGCAATGGTGTTCGTGGCAGAGGCTTGATGGAGGCTTATTTTAAACCTCATCTTTTCTGCTTTGGGCTTCTCTTAGAGGAAGACGAGTGTCCTTGGGAAGGAATCTTAGCAGCATGATTCACGGACTTGGGAAGAATGACGGGATGCAGACGGACCCGCGAAGCGGCTTCCCCAAGGACTTCGAATTTCCTTCCTCCTAATCTGAGTGGAGCAGTGCAGAGCCACTCTGCTCCCTGGGGGATCTGCCCAAGGGATCTCCTCAGAGGAAATGCCCGAGCTGGAAAGGTAATTCACCTAGACAGAGTTAAGAGGCCAGGGTCCAGCTCAGACACAGCCAATGACTTCATGATGGCTGCTGTGGGAATTTTCCATAAGTTAGTTAACAAGTTAAAGAGGCAGGATAAACAAAAACTACCACCAGAAAAAAAAAACAAACAAGAAAACATAACTACTCTTCCAAAATTTTATTTATGTATTTACTCATATTTTCGTTCATATTATTAATTTATCTTTTATTTATATTACTATTTACTTTATATTATTTATTATTTATTACTAAATATTATTTATTTATATTATTATTTATTTATAGTTTTATTTATATTATCATTTATTTATTTTATTTATATTTTTATGGGTAATTAAGTTCCCAATATGATAGCTGCTATATTATCAAACTGTAAACAAGTAATATATTAGAGGTTTTTTTTCCAGAAAACAGGCTCCTGTTCAAGCCTATTAGAATTTTGTATCTATTCTGAGTATGTTTTTAATTATTTGAGCTGGTGGGAAAACTCTTAGGGACAGAGATGTGGGAGGGGAACCAGATTCTGGGCTGTGGACCTCAGGGAGAGCCGTGGTGATTCAGCTTCTGAGGTCTTCGGAAGCCGGACTTAGGAGCTCATTCCCTTTTATGGCAAAATCACTGTTATGAATTTGTCTTTTTAAAGTCCACTGGAAAAAAAGAGCGTGATTACCAAGGGCTGCAGCTGTGAACATTTGCAAAGCAGCTTGCTTTCCCATCTCTATCCATTCCCCCTACCCTGCCCGCACTTCCAACACCCTTCCAGGGTTGTACAGAGAGGTGATGGAGTGGGGAAAAGGAGTCGGGACTTTGGACCACACCAGTTCCCATCCGCAGACTAACTTCTTATGTCCCGGAGGCCACGGATAAGAAGCGGATGGCTGCGTTACATTTACTATGGATGTTTGCATTTTCTGGGTCCAGGGTCACAAGGGAAAGAATTTTACTGATGATATGAGAACTCTGTCATAATTTTCTTGCTCAAATGCTATCAGGACACGCTCTCTACATTTGCACGGTTTTGGTTGGTTACACAGAACTTCATTCTTAGCAGAACATGGAGAGGAATTATAAACACAGAGAAAATTCTTAAAATGCTGGAATTGGACCATGTAAGGAAGGTTCCAGGAGAAATCACGCCAAAGATACTGAGCTGGGCAAAGCGGATGGTACACATTCCTCTTTTACTTACGTTTTCAGAAATCTGAGGTGCTACATTCTGAAATACCAGTGGATTGAAAGATAGAATAATAATAAGCACTTCGTTGCCTCAAAGAACTTTATATTGCATAGTTTTAGGGCAAAGTTCAGATTCTACACTTTCTACAAACTCAAGTCAAGCAAGAATTTTGCGATTGGTTTGTGTATCTTTCATGCACACCATCTTTTTCACATGTGGCTAGAAGTCCAATCATAGCAAGAAGCACGATTTTGCTTATGGCAAATTTAAATTTACCTAATTACA
This sequence comes from Pedetes capensis, assembly GCA_007922755.1. Taxonomy (NCBI): domain Eukaryota; kingdom Metazoa; phylum Chordata; class Mammalia; order Rodentia; family Pedetidae; genus Pedetes; species Pedetes capensis. The sequence continues at coordinate 94,680 of VMDO01002826.1, forward strand.
GAGCAAAATTAAAATAGAGATTTAACACTGCCCTTTTGTGCCTAATTTGCCACCAAGCATAGTAAAACTCCTCTCTATTGAGAAGCATTATTATTATTATTGTCATTATTATTATTATTTCTTGTCCTACAAAGTACAAAAAAGAGCAAAGAAAAATGGCCTTCCATGCTTTTTAACTTGCTTTTCCTAAAACTTGATCCACAGGCCTGCACATTCACATTTTTTTTCCTTGTATGCTTCCTTCTGTATGTTTTGGCTGCACGGGCGGAATTTTCTGTGATAAGAGGACCACCAATCCAGTGTGCACTGTGTGGGGCTGGCCCAGCTGAGTGGGCCCCACGGAGCCTCTAGGGAAGAGGGCCAGGAATTTTCAGGGCTTGATTACTGCCAGGACTTTTTCTGCTTTTAAGCTAACTATGCTCTTCCCAGTAAATCAGCTCCTGGACGTTGGAGGCGTCTCATCAACTCTGTGATGGAGCAGAGGCTCTGTAAAGAAGCAGCCTGGAAATGCCTTCCCTGACATTTCTCCAAGCTCGCCTCAAAGTGGAATAAGAAGGCATCGGGGGAAGGGGGTCACTGTGTGCTCCTATTAGGGGCCTGAAACAATTTAAACCATTTCCATAGGGAAAAAAAGCACAAGTATCGTCGTTCATGAAGGCCAAACAGCTACCATCAGCTTCTCCCTTTGCATTCAGAGCACATCTGTCCACTTCGAATATTTTCTTTAAAAAGTACACCCCAAAAACCACACCCATATGAAAGCAACAGAGTACTTCCAATTGTGATTTTCTTTTCTCTTTACTGCCTCTGGTCCGATCCAATTTGGTAAGTATTTATGGACCACATGTCAGTTGATGGGCTCTGTGAGGGTGAAAGGAAGCAAAAGAAGATAATAATAGACTTCAGTCAAAGGGCGTTAAGGATTGTGACCACATTTTCTCTTCTTATCTTCATGATTACCAGAATTTCCATCTTGACAGGTTTGGTTTCATTACTGTGACCTGTTTTTCATCTTTCCTTATATAAATACTATTTGATAAGTGGTTTTGTCATGTGACTGAAGGATAAGACTATATTAATTTGTCCCTTGTGTTAGGGTTTGCATATGATTTCCTGGGATAAATAGATCAAGGCAGAGGTGGCAATATCCTTTAAGAGGCTCTGCAAGTTCTTCCTTTCCCCCCTGTATTTCCCGTGTGGCCCTGAGAACGTGCCCGTACAGTGCTCTCTCTCCCAACGGGGGAAAGAAGAACATGGACCGCAGAGAAATCTCAGCCCAAGCTCAGCTGTGGTCAACAAGTCCCACATGACCTACAGAAGGGTGAGCGATTATAACCAGAGCTGCCTGACGCCGCTGCAGTTAGAATGGCTTGTTGTGTGGGAGTAATCCACAAATGCAAGAACTTCATTCATTCATTCTCAAACATCAGCTGGAATTCTACAAAGCCTCAGATTCTCTGGGAAAGGCCTGATCTGTACAGTGGAAAGTTCTAGGGGAGAGAGTTCAATGGAACTATGAATAAAATAGATATTAAAGTGCTGAGATAGAAGTGTGTATTGGGCACTATGGTGAATCTTTAACAAGGTGCTATAATACTCTCCCATCTGATACCACCTGATCTCAGAAGCTAAGCAGGGTCAACCTGGGTAGTCCTTGGATGGGAGACTGCCTGGGAACACCAGGTGCTGAAGGTTTGGAAAAAGGACCTGGCAACCCACTCCTGAAAGAATCCGCCACTGAAAACCCTATGAATAGCAGAGAAGCACTGACATACTGCCAGGCATGGCACAGCAAACATAGTTCTGTTTTGCATTGGGCTGCTATGAATCAGACCCAACTCAACGGTGCCTAACAACTAAAAATGGAAGATATTCTGAAAGAGGAGGAAAAAATTTTAAAAAGTGAACAAGGGTCAGGAAAGCAACAGAAATGGGTACTGAAAATCGAAGGGAAGATGCGTAGAAAGGCATTCTAGGATGGAAAGGCACAGATTACCTCAGCAGTGAAAAGCAGCCTGGTGCTCTGAGCGTGCAGGGCGGAAGCTGCAGACAGGGGACACCTGGCTCACATTTTCTTAAAGCCCACCTCGTATTTCACACTGGCAAAGCCCAGGACAGTCACAGAATGTCTTCGCCGTGTCGTTGGCCACTGTCTGGAGTAGAAAGCAGAGACCATGTTTAAGGAAATCCCCCTGAAATTGTCTGGATTTCTATCTAAATGCAGACCTGACTGCTCAAGCGTGTCGGACTGAGGCAGGAAACGTTGTGATTCTTTGTGCTGATTTCCCTCACTTCCTGCTCTGATCTTACAGCACGGGGACCAAGGTATTCTTAGAGAAGCTACTTCCTTGGTATTTTTGGCATGCCACTTCCCAGGAAATTGGTGGAAGTGTCAGGAGTCCCCTTTTTAAGAGATTTTCATTCAAACCCCAGTGGGGAGAGGGATTCATTTCCTACCCATTCAAGCCTTTAGGCATGAGTGGTTTGCACGTTTTCAGCATCGCGAAGCCTTGTGGAGCAAAAGGTCAAGAAGTCCCTTTCAAGGCCCTCCTCCAAGTTATGCCTGCCATTTATATAACACTGCTGTGAGGTAGAGAGATCTGGAATGTTCCAATAGGGGGCTGCTCTGAGGGAGGTGACTGGCCTCTGTCTTTCCCCACTTACCAAGTTGGAAGGGCCTGCTCTGGGGAAGAAAATAAACTGGTAAAATGTCCCAGTAATTAAAGACACCACCAGTGCTGAACCAGTAATGCACTGCCTGTAGCAATGCACTGTGGCATCCGATCCCGTCAGATCTTGGAAGCTAAAGAGGGTCAGGCCTGGTTAGTCCTTGGATGGGAGACCACCTGGGAACACCAGGTGCTGTAGGATTGGGAGAAGCGCCTGGCAACCCACACCCAAAAACACTGTCCACCATTGAAAACCCTATGAATAGCAGAGAAGGACTGACAATAGTGTTTCGCCTGTTGTACATAGGGTCACTATGAGTCAGACGCTGACTCAATGGCACCTAATAACAAAATTAAGGACAAAAATGGAACTGAGCCCCTGGTCCCAGCCTGGGATGTGTAGCACCTCTCTCTAATGTCTTAAAATAAGAAAGAACAAGGCAAAAAAGTGAAGGGCATCCAGACCCTGAAAGAGACTAAAGGGGCAGAACATGTTTCGAAGGTGTGATGTTTATTCCACAGTGGTGAAGTATTTGCAAACTTGGCACGGGGGCCTACAGAGCAGGAGAAGGGACCAGGACGCAAGAAGGGGAAAGAAGACATCACATCTTTAGATTGAATTGGATGTTCTGTGACTTTAAATGAAAGCTCTTCTGTTGTTGGGCAAATAAATTTAAACCACTTAACATGGCAGAGAAGGTCAGGCGAGCTTATTATGTGATCATGGAGTTGCCGCTATTGCGATTGACCGCTGCTCTCCGGAATCACCAATAATCAGAGACCGCAAGCTGTGTTTGCAGAGAAAGGTCATCATTCATTTTTTTCAAAGCATTAATATCTTTTGTTTGTTTGGCTCAACGTGAAGCAGGAATCAATAGAGGTAATTCACAGAGCAATTAGCCTCTCATCTGTCAACCGGCATCTGGGTGTATTTAACAAAAAGACCTTCGGAAAGGTTCAGAAACGAAGAAAGTGCCAGGGCGATCAACAATTTATACTTTCTACATGACACGTTGTGTATGTATCCGTGAAAAGGGGGCCTGAGGACTAAGAAAATATACATAAAGCGCGCCATAAATCTGCGCTTCCGTGTCCTGGTGTCGCTGGGTAGAGGGGGGCCAGCAAGGAGCTCCCATATCCTGCTCATGTGGCTCCCACGGAGATGGGGGGACTGCGGGGGTCTTTGCCACATGGACAGACGCAGCCATGGCACACAGGCTTCTCAGGAAAGAAGACCCCAAGGAAGGACATGGGGAGGGGGCGCCATGGAGCCACCGGAGGCGTTGCAGCATCCAGATAAAAATGGTTCCTTTCGGCATCAGAGCCCATGGTTCTCGTGCCGGGCTGGTTTGCCTCTGAGATGGGCACCAGCTATGCTGTGCACCCCAACAGCTGAAACGGGAGAGAGCCGGGACGCGAAGACAGCCCTGATAGCCAGTCCACTCTAGCACTGACCCTCTCTTCACATCCCTTCTGCCTCTGCTGAAGTGAGAAAAGGAAATACGAAATTAAATCGCAAGTCTTCTGTATTTTAAATGAGGATCCCCGCTTTGGATCTATTTATCCTTACTGGATTTCAAATGCATGTGCTATGGAATTGATGTGGTACCTCTCAAAGAGGGGAGCTTCTGAAAACAATTCTGTTTAGGGTCTTGTCTACGCGTTTACACAGTGCTCTTACCCCCAGCAGGACCCGATGTGTTAGGGGAGTGTGGTATTTTCTTTTCAATTCCTGGCTCTTCTTGCTCATTTTTTCCTGGACTTTTCTTTATTTCTTCCACACACACACCTGCCCCACCTACAGCCCTCTCTTTTTTATTTTGGTCTTCATCCAGACCATAAGAACATGGCCAAAATAGAAGTCGTGAGATTAAAAAAGAAAGTTTCAGAAGTTTGGCTTACTTTATGACTTGAAAAAAACCGTGTTTTCAGGCTTGAATCTAGTTTTATTCTTAATATCCTTACGTTGTAACTGGTTGCCTATCTGTCTTTAAGGGTTTTTCTGGATTACTATAAAGGCCTTATCTAGAAATTACATTATGCAGCTCAGTGCAAAAGCAAGAAGCTACATCGTACTTTGAATAGAATCACAACTGTGAGAAAAAAAAAAAAAACAGCAAAAGACCACAAGGAAATCCTTATATAATATTGTTCTTGAATGGAAAGATCATTGAGGGCATTTTTGTTTCATTTAAGTTCCATGTTTTCAAAAATTTCTGTAACAAATGTGTTGCTCTTGTTAGGTGCAGTGGAGTTGGATCTGACTCATAGTGACCCTATGTACAACAGAACAAAACACTCCCTGACACTGTACCATGCCCAGCACTATATTGGCGCTTCTCTGCTGTTCATAGGATTTTCAGTTGCTAATTGTTTCAGGATTGTTTCAGGAGTGGGCTGCCAGGTCCTTCTCCTGTTTTATTGGAGCTGGGGATTGAACCTGGGGCCTCAGAGAGCACAGAGTGGCACTCTACCAACTGAGCTAAATCCCACCCCATAACAAACATACCAACTATTAATTGGAAAACTATAACATCACTTAAATTTAATCAAGTAACACAAATACATTATATTTTACACTGATCGTAAATAGCCAGCTTTTTACTTTTTGTAAACACTGCAAAATGCTCTGTATTATCCTACAGAAATCTTAAAGAATTTCCAGTTCTTACAGTCTTATTAAATTCTGTTCAACATGTTCATCCCCACTCTTGTTATACAGTTGACGATAAGGGCAAAGAAGGAGCAGGAAGTACCTCATGGTACATTTAAATTTTTGAAATAATGAAATTCTGCTAAAGGAAAATTTCACGTCAAAAATTTAGATGCATCCTGTATTTGTGAATGCGGCATTTAATCCTGGAGGCATTTTGACACCGTGTGTCTGTGTGTGTGTGTGTGTGTGTGTGTGTTCCTATTTCTGTGAACTGTCTTAGAAGTTTCCATTCACTTACAATATGGCTTCCTTTAATTAGGTAGCTTCTCTGTACCCCACGGACCCTGGCTAATAATTATTTCCCAGACTTTCAGTTACTAAAGGAAACCTCTCAGTGAGGAGTTGCCTGGGCTCTATTTTGCTTTCTGAAAATGCTATCATATGCTTCAACATCAGTTCAAATCATCTCTGCTTCCAAACGGTTACTCACAGGCTGGGGTCATTATTTCCTTGTTCGACTGTCTAAGGGGTGGCTCTGGCTGCCACAGGCTGTGCACATTCTTCTGATTTGTAAATCAAACCTGAGCTAGAAAGATGGACTGCCACCTCCTCCGGGTTCCACTTAGTGCCGCAGGGGTACAGTTCATCAGACTAACACCTCATAAGCCTCAGCCCTGGCTGCCTTCCAGGGAAAACCATGTCATGCCATTGAATAACACTTAGGACCCAATCTTTCATCCTCCTCCTCTACAACTAAATAAATTGGGTAAAGGTCTTGCCCTGTCTCAAGATAACAAGAAGTTTAAAGAGCTTACTAGTGTTTCATGCTGCAGAGGGGTGGACCAAACCAAGATGGCGGCCTCCCTGGAGGTCAGAGGCGGCTCCCATGACAAGTGAAGACTGACAATCCTTCTGGTTTCCTTGATGTGCACAAATAATCTGCAGACAGGAAGGGGGCTTGGATCTAGGGCTGGAGGAAAACTGACTATGGACTTTTCTAATGCTATCCTACGCAGACCCCAGTCATCTAAATAAAGCAGGGATCAGCATTTGCTGCAAATGACCACAGAGTTGATACTTTATTCTTTTGTGAACGGTGCCACTTCAGTTACACTTACTCACCTCTGCCATAGCAGTCTGACAGCAGCCACTGGTGACACCAAGCAAAGGAGAATTGACCACATACCGATCACTTCGTTCTGGACACCAAAATATGAGATTCACGTGATTTTCACGTGGCGAGACATAGCTTCTTCACGCTTCCCCCCCCCCCATCCATTTACAGATATAAAAGGCTCTTCTTGACTTGTCAGTGATGCAGAGCCTCCATGGACAGGATCTGGCGCTTGGGTCACCGTTTCCTGCCTGCCCTCTGCTCTGGAGCCCACAGGTTCAAGTTTACGCTTGTTAATCAGATCTCACAGAATGGGGGGGGGGTCCTTCTCAACCACCTCTGGGTTCAGTGACAGCCTTCGCACCACTGAACTATCATCTCATGGGAGTAAACATGTTTTTCTCTAACTCCAACCTTATCTTTTGTTATTTCAGAGAGACACATTAAACTTTGCAAACTCTTTGAATGTAAAAGGCAGTCTTAATTGTTTGGGACTCAGGCATTGGAGAGAGAATGCATACCCAGACCAAATTAAACTGCCCAAATCATGTCTTTCTCTGTTAAAAGAGAGGATTTTTTTTTTCAGGTAAAATCTATAATCATCAAAAAATATTTTAAAATAATTTAAATTGCTGTTTATTCAGGCAGTGGGTATATTCGTAATTATCAAATTATTTTTGAGAATTGTTTGGTGGTAACGGAAAATGTTCAATCTCTAATGTAAACCTAAATCAGAGTATGAAACTCTACATTTCTGCTTGTGTGTTATATCAGAAAGATGTAAATTAAAGTGCTATTTATTTATGATGATGGTGGGTTGTGATGCTGTGCTTTTTTCTACTTCCCAGGTATTTGGCAATATGTGTGATGCTTTTTGTATTAACAAAAAAACAACTGTTCCAGGAACACCCTTTGCTCCCAACATTTAAAAGTGTTTCCCTGGAAAGACCTGTGCCTCTGTAATAATCCCGGACAAGAAATCAAGAAATAACCTGCGTGAATCCTTGCCTTCCAGAAGGCTGTGTGATAGGATTGAAGGTAACCTCCAGTGAGCTCAGAAAGAATAATTACTTGAAAATTGTGCAAATTCCACATCTTGATGACATGCAAATAAAGAAAAAGAAGAAAGAAACATGGGGTAACACAAGATCTCATAAAAGGGACAGCAGTAACTATAGGTAAGAAGAAATAATGGATGTTACTAAGTTCTGCAAAATTTTGGCAGTGAGAAGGGGCCAACAAACCTCCCTTCCTTGCTATTCAAAATATGAACAAAGAACTAATTACTGTCTGGCGTCAAAATCTTATTTATATTTATGACCAAAGGTTTTTTTTCTAAATGCTTGCTGCCTTCTTTATTTATCAGTTTCCTTTAAAAAAAAAATTGGCTGCAGCCAAACAATTAAACTTTCACTCGTGGGGACAATGTAGTGTAAAAGGATTTTTCCGTGTATTGTTTAGTGTGTTTTTTATTTCCACTTTTGAAGACAGCAGAGCTCAACCCACAGTCCAAACACAGGATTCTTACCTCTGCTACATTCTGAACACCACCAGGAAGGGATAAACACGGTAGTTTAATTTATCCTTCACTTAAAAGATAAGATCTTGGAAAGACCTCTGAGAAGAAGGTGCTATTAGAAATATATGATGACTTTAATTGATCAAGAATCAAAATATATTTGCTTATGTGGGTCACTGCTTGGAAGACAAGGAAATACATGAAAATAAAAGAATTAGCTCTTCTCAGAAGGAAAATGAAGGTATTCCAGGTGTGTGCTACATTTTAGCCTGATGGCTTGGGATCTGATCATTAGATTTGACATGCCAATAATTTTGGACTCACACCAATATACGCAAGAGAGGATTATGGGTTAGCACCTTCCTTCTCTGTCTTGTTCTGCTTCTGTCCTGTGGAAACCTGGTTCCCATGTCATCTGCTTGACTGATGGGCCTACAAGGGAGAAGGCTTGATAGGGTGGGATCCATCCACCCACTGCTTCTTATCCAATGCACCGACCCATCGATGCTCTCGGCACTTCTCCACTGTCTGACGAGAGTCAGGACTATCCTGAAGCTTCCTGAGCTCTGTCTCTGGGGATGGTGACGTGCTATCTTGGCAACTCGAGCACCACACACGGGCCTCTGACAGCTTTCCAGCACGTTCTGGGTGAGGAGAGGGGGATGTGACTGTACATTGCGGTTCACGGCAACTCCAGATGATGATTCGTGCACTTGCTTTAGCTCAACGTCAGAGAAGCTTGGCCTGGGTGGAACACGTGGATGCTGCAGGCAGGTGGTGCCTCCTGTTGTTGTTGGGGACATGCCATGTCCACTAGTCCTCCTGGTCCCAGCTACCCACAGTCAACTGGACTTTCCTGGACTTAGAACACCCAATGGAAAATTGCAGGGGAAAGAGAGAGCGAGCGAGGCAAGACAGAGAGAGAGAGAGAGAGAGAGAGGAAGAGAGGAGGATGAAGAGGAGGAGGTGGAGGAGGAGAGAAGAGAAGAGAAGGTGCCAGGGATGGACAGAGGAAGAAAGAGAAAAAGAACATGGGTTTCCCTTTCTCAGGTGACAGATGCATGTTCTCCAAGAACACAGCATGTTTTTTAATAGCCTTAGCTCCCTGGTGGTCCTGGGCAGGAGGGATCAACTTTAGACTTCGTTAAAGTGTTCTTAGGGTTTTTTTTTAAATGTCCAGTAGCATTCATAAATTGCGCTATCTACGTTGCTCTGCCAATGCGTTTCACTTGAAACACAGTGAAGAAAACCACCTGGTTTTGGATCCCATCCAGTCAGCTTCATAGCTCTGTGTCTTTGGACAAACTTGTTTCTCTGAAGTTCAGTGTCCACAGTAGTGAAAGGAGGTAAGTGTGTGCGCTAGGCATCTTTGCATCACAGTGATTGAATTGAGTCCCCTGGCATTAGGCGACCACACAGAGCTATAACCTTTCTATCCTGCCTCCACCCCTTTCCCATTCTCTAAGGCAAGAATCTTCTTCATTTTCTGCAGGAAGTTTTCTTTTCATTCTGAAACACAGAGTTCACGTGTGTCACCGAGTTGTGAGTCCCTGGGCACTGTGGATTCAAAGGCATTACTCATGGCCTTGCAGAGATGACAGTCTCGTGAAGAAGACAGGAAGGGTAACGTGGTGATGAAATAAAATACAACGTCCAGGGCACGCTGTTGGTACAGTTGCATGATCTGTTTGGTGAAGGATGTCCCAGACCGTGAGCCTTCCCAGCTGGGACAGGCTTGTCAGGCAGGGGAAGGACAGAAGTCATTGTGGCAGGGGGGACTCTTAGTCTTGTGGTAATGAGGAGCAGGTTAGTGGTTGGCGTGAGCGTCTCTGATAGAAAGTATTTGAAAACACCACTTCCTGTGCAGAGCGCTTTCTGGTCGCTCAGACAGGAAATCCTCCAACACCGCGGCCCTTCATTTGCACCGCATCTGTGGACTTCTTTGACATTTACTACTTCCTGCTTTGCAGGAGGGATATTGTGTGCATATTTCACTTTGATTACATGATTAGATGGTGGAGGGGTGGTTTTATCGTGGTGGTTCCCACAGTGCCTTAACCGTAACATTTTTTCTATATAAATTTTGGATTTAGACTTCTTACAATCAACAAACGTCCCATGACTGGCTCCAGGTCAAACCTGCCAACACCACAGGTCATTGTCACGCCATTCCTTTGATTGTTATGGATACTTGCAGAAGCAATTCTGTGCTACGGTAAGGTAAGTCACGCACACACGTGCATACCCACATACACGCAGAATGGAAAACAGCATGCTGCGTATTTTGTTTTCTTCCTGTTAGTGTGTTTGTAAAATCCTTTTACCTGTAGACTGCAGCCTGAGGAAGAGGCTGGTCTTGCTGCTCTAACTCCTTCCAGGGCCGCTCTTCCCACCATAGTGATTGTAGATCTGTTTCACCAAGTGCTCTAGCGCAGCGGAACCTCGCCTTCCTGACGGCAGATAATTTTCTAAGGATGGGAGAATGGTAAAGACGGATGAACGTTTGCTCACTCAGCCATCATTTACCTCTTGTTGTGGAACCAGGTTCGTAAAAGGCCACATGGACTGGTACTGGTTTGTGGTCTAGGGGTTGGGGTCCCCTGTCATTGTTAGGTGTCATCAAGTTGGGTCCAACTCATTGTGACCCTATGTTCACCAGAACGAAATACTACCCAGCATTGTGCCATGCACACGATCTTTGGATGTTTGATCCCATTGTTGCAGCCACTGTTTCTTCTCATTTTGAGTTGTGCCACATCAGCAAAAGGAGGTCCCAGGGGCTTTACTCCATTCCCATCATTAAGGTTGACTCTACTTTGAGGAGGCAACTCTTCCCCAGTCATTTCTTGAATGCCTTCCAGCCTGAAAGACTCATTTTCCAGCACTATATTTTACAGTGCTTCTCTGCTAATCATAGGGTTTCCAATGGCTAATTGTTTCAAGAATGGACTGCCGGGTCCTTCTCCCTAGTCTGTCTTAGTCTGGAAGCTCAGCTGAAACCTGTCCACTGTGGATGGCCCTGCTGCTGTCTGAGATACCAGTAGCATAGCTTCCAGCATCACAGCAACACGCAGGCCCCCACAGCATGTCAAGCCCATTGAATGTGATCAATGTGGAAAGCTTTTGCTAACCAACCCAAGGACTTGTCCCATGAGCCTCTCCTCCATGTCTATTTCCTTCAGTCAAATACGTGACAAAATTGCCAAGTTGTCATTTCATATTCTGAGCCATGAAATGAGAATTGGCTTATAATGGGAGGTATCCTTTCTGATCCATTTTCAGGGAGAAGCCAGTGCTGGGAGCTTATTGACAGGCCTTGCCTATGATTGTCCTTCTACAGGAAACCTGGCAGTTGGAGGGCTGGTAAGAAGTGGCACCGTGCATATGGCTACATAAATAAGAACCTTATTTGTACATAAACAAGGCTTTGTGGAAGCGGAGAACTTTCTTCCCACTCATGTGACTTAATTTGACAAAGCAGTCATGCTTTGCTTCATAATCAGCAACAAATAGATCTATGACAAATGATCCCTTAACAACCTAATTAAGTCTTCCTGTTGCTTATAATAAATTATTGAACAGGTCAGGAGGAAGTTATTTTGGTCAGATTGGCAGGTAGGAGAGTTAAATTTTTAGACATGAAACTGGTTTATGAGGATGCTTACATTGGGTATAACATAAAACAAGCTCCCTGGGGTTATTGTTTGTGGCTTTATTTTGTATTCTCATCCTGACCTTCCAGCATGCTATGTTGGTTACCCCCTTTCCTTTTTTTAAAAAGAAATGATTTGATAGGGTCCTATAGCTTTCTATCCCATATCAGATGTGGAATTTAGTGCTATGGTTGAATGTGCACCCCTAAGTTTATGTATGTTGTTGTTGTTAGGTGCCATTGAGTTGAGTCCAACTCATAATGACCCTATGTACAGCAGATCAAAACACTTCCTGATTCTGTGCCGGGCAGATGATCTTATTTATGTTTAAGCCCATTGCAGACACTGTAACAATCCATCTGGTAGAGAGTTTTCCTTTTTTTTTGTTGTTGTTGTTGTTGTTGTTGACCTGCCACTCTCCCAAACATGATGTCCTTCTCCAGGGATTGGTCTCTCCTGACTACATGTCCAAAATATGTAAGACGCAGTCTGGCCATTCTTGCTTCCAAGGAGCACTCTGGTTGCACTTCTTCTAGGACAGATCTGTTGGTTCTTTTGGCAGTCCATGGTGTATTCAATAGTCATCTCTAGCACCACGATTCAAAAGCATCAATTCTTCTCCCGTATGGGAAGCTAAATTCTCAATATAACAATGTTAAGAGGTGAGACTGTTAAGAGGTGGTCAGGTCATGAGGGATCGGCCTTCATGAATGGATGGATGCGGTTACTGCAGAATCAGTTAAGCCCAGCAGGGGTGTCTGATAAGAGGTTGGGTTTGCATTTCTTCTTCTCCTTTCTCCCATGCACATGCTCTGTGGCCCGTCCTCTTCCTACCATGAAATGCTGCAGCAAGCAGACTCTCCAGACGTGGAGCCCTAAACCCTGGGCTTCGTCTCCAGAGCCGTGAGAAGTGCATTCCTTTCCGTTATGTGTTACCCAGTCTGTGGCGTTACCTAAGAGCAGCTCAAAACAAGCAAAGGTATTTCAGTGTAGCCTGTTTTAGAACTAAAATTTCACATTGGTTTTCAAATGTCTTCTCTTTCCAGTGGTCACCAGGAGAGACCAGACTCTGGTTAGATTGGATGAAGCAAGTGAGAGATTTCTTTTGTACTCTCATCCCTGTCTCTTTTCTGCCCTTGCCAACCTGACTCTGATGGAGGAGGAGCTGAAGGCATCTTTTGCTCCCCGAGTCTTTGACTGACCTTCTGGTGTCAACAAGAAGACATCGGGGAGAAGGTGAAAGAGGAAGGGTTTATATCAACTGGTAGGGCCTTCTGGCTGGCTTAGTCTTTGGCTTCACTGAATCTCTTTGGCAATCACCCCTGGCAATGTACACATTCTGCATGAGATGGCACAGCTGAGCCCTAGAGCTGTCTTTCAGAAGATCCCATCCACTCCTGTGACGTCTGCAGAAGACTTCGCCTCCTTGTGCATTATTAGCCTTGCAGCCTCTGGACACCTGCTTAATCTCAGCACTTGCTCCTGTGGAGACTCAGGTACACTGGCCACCTCTGCACCCTGAGGACCAGGGGCACCGTGGCGGGAAGCACGGGCTGCATTTTGTTCCCAGGTGCAGTATAAGCCACAGCCCCTGCTGGCCCCATGATCACAGGCTACTCCAGTTGACATTCTATCAGATTTCTACCTCTGAGGACGCCTTTTACCAGCCCTAGGCAGTCCCAATGGGTTCCTCACCTGAAAATTGAAGTAGGCTTAGGTCAGGGCCACACAAAATATCCCTGGCCATATTCTTCTTCTCTTTGAGGCAGCACTGGGATGTGCTATAGCTTCTCTGTTCCAAGGAGTATCTACTGTAGTGGGCTGGGCTTGGCTCAATTGGTAGAGCACTGCTCTGCACCCTCTGGGAACCCGGATTCAATCCCCAGCACTGAAAAAATGGGAGAAGGATGTGGCAATCCACTCCAGAAGCAGTCAGCCACTGAAAACCTCTATGAAGGTCACTTGCAGCTGTACCACTGTGGCGTCTGATCCCACCAGATCTCAGAAGGTAAGCAGGGTCCAGCCGGGTTAGTACTTGGATAGGAGATGATCTGCGGACACCAGGTGCCGCAGACGTGGGAGATGGACCTGGCAATCCACTCCCAAAACACTATCTGCCATTGAAAACCCCGTGAATAGCAGAGAAGCACCAACAATAGTGCTTCATCTGTTGTACATAGAGTCACTATGAGTCAGACGCTGACTTGACAGCACCTAATAAGAATGTGAGGGTCACTATGATTCAGATCAACTCAACGGGACCTTTATCAAAAATGTCCCCCAGATCTGATATTCTTTCATTCTGCCCCTCCGCTAACTTTTGAGCAGAGAAGAAATAGCCTGTCCCTCTGAACCTGCATTCCTCAGGGCTGTCTCGACCCATCTACTGACAGATCATTGGTGGCTTGAGAGTGTGGGGTACTTGTAATTCTTGTCTTTACTCGAAAGCCCTGATTGTTGATCTCACAGGATTACAAAAAGCTCAGACCCGCCATGCATATACGTGAGCTAACCAGGACGAGTTTTGTTTGCAAGAGTCAAAGGGATGCCATGTTGCTTGTACTACGTACGGTGTCCAAACAAAGCAAAGCATTGAGATTGTCCCAAAGCAAAACGCTCCCCGTGGAAGGGCGCTCAGCGGGGGAGCCCCAAACACTTGCCCTCCTTGTTTGGCCTGAGGTCTATCCTGTTGCGGCCACGCTTTTGACCACTATATCCACTCGTGATCCTTGTTTGTGGTATCTGGAGGTGCAAAGGCAGGGGTAGGTGCTGATGTGGTGATCAGAGGGGGTTCTGTTTGCAAGGGCCAATGGGTACAAGCCACATGTCTCTCCTATGACCGTCACATCCTCTCCTTGAGGACCCGGTGCATTTCTTCCTTCTTCCCCTCAAGTTTCCTTTGGAACTGTTCAGCCTGCTTCGTAGGAAGCAGAATTTTGCTTTTTGCATCTTACTGGAAATAGGCTCAGAGCTGACAGGCCCTGACCTATTGGTGGGTGGAGCGGAATGACAGGTCAAAGCTGCCTCTGACCCTTTGTTCCACAGACTTACTTCATAGCTGAGCAGTCAAATTTTTATTTAAACTTCCTTTTTTTCTGAGGCCCTCGATCAGTTCCTTACCTTGGAGCCTGTCCCCTTTGCTGATCTCATGCATTTCTATTTTATTTGATATTTGATGTTACTCTTGGATTATAGAACTCCCATTCGGTAAAGGTTCCATAACAAATTGTTCTTTTGTACAATTGCCAAATATCACAGACTAAAAACATATTGGGGAAGAAGCCAGATAAAAAATTAAATGAAGGCACAATTAGGGGCCTGCTAATAAAATCAGATTTTCTTGACACTTTTAGTCAATGCAAAAATAATTGTAGGAATATAAAAGGTTTTTTATGGTCAATTATTCTTGTCTTAGTAAGTATCTATAATCATAACCCCCTCAGAAGAGGTAATAATCCTTCACAGAGAGAAGCGAAACTTCCCCACAGAACCATAAGGTAGGTAAAACGTTATCACATGCACGCATAAAATATATTAATATTGAAATGTGCTAGCTGTAAGGTCAGGTGGGAAGACATCTTTTTTCCTCCACTCTGAAAAAATATATATACTTGCTGACTTTATTGGGCTGCTGACATCCAATTGATCTGCATTATTCTTAGCTGGCAGGAGCCTGAGCACCTAAATGCCTTAGATAATATGTATTACAGTATTAGGTAAAAAGCTTCCACGCAGGCCATAGCAGTATCAAAAAGGGAGAACGTGCAAAATAAGGGAGATTAAGATGACACCAGAGAGCTTTGAATGAGGTGTCATTTTGCATTTAGAGAGGCAACCAGAGAAGTTAAGACAGAAGGGAAAAATGCCCCCTTTCCGCTAGCCGCCCTTAAAGGTTTACAAATGATCTGTTAACATAAATGAGTTTCTCCTGGGCTTCAGACACCACTTATTACTCTGGGAGAGAGACAAAAAAGAGAGTGGATGAGAATGGCAAATCATGCTGCTCTGAAGCCAGAATGCTTCCCCTCAGCAACAGGATGAAAATGTCCAAAGGTGTCAGCCAGATGTTGACGTGTTAATATTTTTCATGAGGTCTCTTACTGAGGATCATGGATAGAGAACTTTTGGGACATTCTTTAGAATACAAACTGGAATGCATTGTTAGGCTGGATGCCTGACTTGGCAATCACTGATCAGATCTGATGATGGAGAGAAGGGGCAGGGTGTCCTAAATAAGGGGCTCGAACCTCGATTCCCTGGCTGCCTCCCAGATGTCTTGAGCTAGGAACAGCCTCATCTGATCACTGCTAGTCAATCTCGTTCTGGAAAGTAGCCAGGAGGCATAGTTCATGACCCAGTGACGTCATCATAATCCATTTTCCCTCACCTCAAAGACTTCAGAACTTTTCAGTTTACAATGGGCCTCTTTAATAAGCAGCCATACACAGAATTTTAAAGGGCTTCTAATGATTTATCCTTTTTATTTCTGATATAGCCTCAAAAAAGGCCTATCTTATGTGTGTGAAGACTTGACTGTCAAAACTATTCAAAGAATGTATGCCTTTGTTAGAGCGCACGGTATATTTTATAGGCAAAGAAGGTGGCTAAAGGGCAAGAGAAGATCATGTCTAAACAAAGAAAAAAATCTTTGCATCTTATGTGTAAATAAGAACAGTGTGTCTAAAATGTAATAGGACTTAACCAATGCTTCATCTTGAACTCTCTCATAGTCATTCTGTAAGGTAAAGTAAGAAATGACCTTGAGCTCTTTCCTGAAACACAGCAGTACGGATATCATCAAAGGACGTTACAATTTCATGCGAAGTATGCAAACAATTAGTCATCCTAAAGAGGTAGATGGAATTAAAGTCCTTTTTTAAAAACGGCATTAAGAAATTGCTCCGTGGGCTTTAATATTAAATGCCAGCTCGCGTATTTGTTTTTGATTATATTTAAGCAATTCATTCTCCTGTAACAATAAGGAGATCATAATATCTTGGAAATCATTAATTTTAGGTACTTGAGTTTGTTCACAAATATAAATCTCACATTTGGGTCCAAAGGCTCCGTTACACAAGGACAGCCTGACTTAGTTTCATGAAGCTCATGTGCATCATATGATTATAGAATAAACAAAGTGAACTTGAACCTGGCTCCATAATAGATGACCCAGCACAGGGTGGAGCATACCCCTGCTTTCCTGTGGGCTGTCCTGGGCAACCTTGCAAGAAAAATTTCTGTCCAGAACTTTTAGAGGGGCATTAATGAGCCAAAACACAGATGAGGATGATCATGAATTTATCCTTGGCTGGGACGTGGCTTGCAGAGACACAGTAACAGTCTTCAAAAGGATGGCCATCTTCTGTGTGTGGTCTTGGAGAGCATTGTTAAGAACAATTATGGGGCCAGGTGCAGTGGTGCACAACTGTCATTGCAGCCACTTGGGAGGCAGAGGCAGGAGGATCACAAGTTGGAGGCCAGAGGCAGCCTGAGGAATTGAGCAAGACCCTGTCTTAAGATAAAAGATTAAAAAGTGGGCTGGGGGTGCAGCTCAATGGTAGAACACTTGGAATGTGTGCATGAGGCTTTGCATTTAGCCCTCCTAGGGCAGGAAGGAGGAGAAGGAGAAGAGGAGGAAGAGGAGGAGGATGAGGAAGAAGAAGAAAAAGAAGAAGAAAGAAGAAGAGGAGGAGGAGGACGAGGAAGAAGAATAGTAGTAGTAGTAATAATATTAAAACAATTATGGGAGAAGATCAACTTTCAGTGATCAGGAAGAATATCCTAATGCCGCAAATATCCAAGGATAACATGGATCTCTATAGAAGGTAAATGAGTTCCCAGGAAACATTAACATCAACTCTAGGTAATCCTGTGTTGTATCTGGGCACATTGGTCTGAAATATCCTACAATTTTATCACGTTGATTATATTCTCCCCATCAACTATGCAAATAAATAAAGCAAGCCAAGAAGATTGTAAATGGCATAGCCAGGATGAAGCCCCACGCCCTTAACAACCTGTACGGACTCTGCAGGTAGCTGCAATGAGAGACTCCCGAGGTCGGTTTAAATTCTAATGATCATTGATCTTGGATCTTACACTTCAAGGTGTTACAGTCGTGGTTTGGACTCAGACCAGGGTTCAAATCTGCATGCTGTCCTCGTTGCTAATGTGTAACCTTGGTGATACAACTGCTCTCTCTGAAGTTCATTTTCTTCATCTCTAAAGTCGAGGTCATGATAGGATTGTGAGGATTAAGAAGGCAAGGTATGCAGCTTCTAACCACAGTGCTCAGTATGAGATACGCCCTTAACAAAACCAGCTGCAATTTCAACGTCCCAAGTCAGAAGACATTATTGGAATGGAAGATGAATAGGTGGAACACAGAGGATTTTAGTGCAACAAAACTGTTCTGTGTGATACTCTAGGGATGAATAATGTCATGACACATCTGTCATGACACCAAAAGGGATTCGTATGTGATCTATGCCTGCAGCTGTAGCACTGTGGCATCCAATTCCACCAGATCTGTGTGATTCCATCAGATCTCAGAAGCTAAGCAGGGTCGGACCTGGTTAGTCCTTGGAAGGGAGACCGCCTGGGAACACCAGGTGCTGAAGGTTTGGGAGACGGGCCTGGCAACCCACTCCCAAAAACAATCAGCCATTGAAAACCCTATGAATAGCAGAGAAGCACTGACAATACTGTTTTGCCTGTTGTACATAGGGTCACTATGAGTCGGACACTGACTCAAAGGCACTTAACAACAATGATGACACATTAAATACTCTCATCTGCTCATTTCTACAAACCGTTAGGAGGAGAACCTGTCAGAATGGAGGTCTGATAATCCCCTTATGGTTAGACTTTTTGGAATGTACTGGTGTAATTTTTCCCAGCACACAATTTTCATCCTGTTTTCTATTTTTTTCATCTTGCCGTTTTCAGCTGTAAGTTAGAAAACAACTTTAAATAGAAATTTGGAGGGGGGGAAAAAGCAATGTGCTTTAAAAAATCATGGCGCAAGCCTCTCTTCTGTACAAAGTTTACAAAATGACCAAAGGTTAGCCTTTGAATAGAAGCCCATCAAGTCGCCTTGGAGAGGACCGTGTCTGAATTTCCATGACCCGGTGGGGGAACGGCATTACTTATTTCCGCCATGAAATGCATTTGATTCTCACTATCGTTTCAGTAAGGGAAGGGATTGCACATCGTGTGTGCTTCCATTTTTCCGACTTCTCCTTTGTCATGGAAGCCCTCTTTCGCGTCCGTGCACAGCGGATCCCTTCTTCCCTTGCTAACCTTCATTATCTCGCCAGCACCCCTGCACCTTGACTTGTCCCTCTTTTTCACTAAAGATGCAAAATGCAAATAAAGTCGAGAGCGGAGGAGTAATTTTCCAAGAGCAAAGGAACAGCACAGAAATTGAGCTCGGTGCCTTTGGGGAGTCATCTCTCCCTTCGTCTCCAGCCCCCCCCCTCGCTCCTAGGGTCCCCGTGCAGGAGACTTGTTAAGGAAGCCGCGCCGTGGCATTGGCTCGGGAAAGGCCCCAGAATTAATCTCGCCTGGTACATTAGGAAACACTTCACTGACATTTGCTGTCTCTGTCAGCCCTAATAAAGAGATTTTTACCTGCATTTGCCTATTCAACACTTCAGCTCCTCAGCCAATTTTGGAAATTATTTCTGATTTATGGCTCTCTCTCAAGCGGGTGTCACCCTGCCTGTCAATTACGCCTCAAAGCAAATGCTAAGTGAATGCCGGCTGGTAAAATTAATAAGGGAAGCCTTTACTCAAAAACCTGGAAAGAGGCTTGTAAACGGGCCACTCGGCCAGGCAGTGACGCCGCGGCTGCCTGTGGTATTTATAAGCGAGGCAGAGGCACGTGGGGAGTGTCGTTCTGCACAAGGGGGAGAAGTACTGCTCCCCCCAAGCCCCGTCTTTGTGGCTTATCCACTCTGAGGAACTCGGAGCCCATCCTCATAGAGGATCATGGGCTTCCATCTCCTGAGATGGGGCTGGGAAACCAGCTCTCCTCTAGTTCATCAATACAGACCATTCCGTTTCAGCAGAAGCCTGAGGAAGGAAGAAGCGCTAGACGATTCTTCTTATTTTAATGATTATAAATGACAAAAGTTATCAATGTAAGTAAGTATCCCATGGGGCCTTTTTGGAGGAGAGTCAGCCCCATAGCCCTGCCCTCTGACAGGGACCTGAAGCT
The DNA here is from genome assembly GCA_007922755.1 of Pedetes capensis. Lineage (NCBI taxonomy): Eukaryota > Metazoa > Chordata > Mammalia > Rodentia > Pedetidae > Pedetes > Pedetes capensis. The sequence continues at coordinate 114,512 of VMDO01002826.1, forward strand.
ACCTGCTCTTCAATGGCGTCAGTGCTAATGTTCATCCTTCCGTTTTGAAATAAGAAAAGTAGATGTAGAGAGAAAAGGAGCACAGTTAGCCATCGTAAAAAATAGTTCACTAAGGGTTCAGACACAGAACTAAGAGCCCCAGTACCCTACTTTCCACCCCATTATGCCATCAAAGTTGGGACCTATGCCTTTCATTTTATATTGTACCTGCCTGGTATTTACCAAGGGGCTAAGTGTATTTAATGTAAGCAATTTAAGTTGGAACCTGCTTCCTTTTCTCACTACAGCTATCTTCTCACCTCAGACTGATCTGGATTTATAGATTTTGCTTATGGTAGGTGCACTTTTGCAGGGAAATAAATTTGAGCATAGATATAGAGAAAGAGATACACAAGAATCCATTGTACTTGTATAGATTGCAACAGGAAATTGGTATGAACAAGAACAGAAATAACTGGTTTGACGTGACAGAGGTCCTTTGTCCCCAAAATCCCCTTCTGGATCCTCTTTCTGGTCCCTGCATCATGGCCTTCTTATTCTAGGTCACTGAGGTTATAAGGACAGGTTTTAGACATGAGAGCAAGGTTCCTCGCCTGAATATCAACACTGGCCTCTCCCCTCCCTGGAAAGGACCCCTCCTGAGTCCTAATTGAATCTTCTTATCCCAGGGAATGATGATTGGGTGTGAAAACCGCAAAATTAGGATTCAAAAGTTTCCTAATGACACAGAGTAATAGAATGTTCTGGGCTTGTACATTCCTGGAATTGCAGATTTCATTTTACTCAAGGAAGCCTTATTTGTCCACAAAACCCAACATTCTGGGAACAACATCCAGCTTCCTGGCACCATGAGGCCACAGCATCTCAATATTTATGTGGATGTTAGACCTTGAGGCAAATGAAAATAATAGAGACAATAAAACTCCAAATTTTTATGAAGTTTTAGATTAGACCCCTCATAATTGTCAGATAAACAATAAATCCAAAGCACTAAAATATCATGCCTGGTTGTTGCCTTTAGGTTCATGTTAGTCCCTTTAAATAGATCCCTTCGCTGACCCCTAGAAAGCTCCCAAAAGAGTATATTTTACTATTTAAGACAAAATTGGAAATCAGAAATGTTCAGTTGTGACTGTACTTTTAATAATTTTCATGAAGCCTGGTCTGAATTTGGACCTATCTCTCTAAATCCAAGGCCATGCATATGTGCAAATTTTGGACAAGAACAGGACGTTTGAGAAGCTGAAGATGTCATCCCTCACTATTAATTCAGGAAGCTGGGAAGGATGGAAGCTGGGAAGGAAATGGGATAAGGAAAAGGAAAAGGTCAGATATTAACAGCAAATTCATAAGAGGTTGGAAGGAAGAAGGGGAATTGGGAAAAGATTATGTCTCCTTGAACTTTGTATAGGGTATGTATCCTTCAGGACTGATGTTTTCACAATGCAAACATTTTAAACTATTTCTGCATTCCCCTGTTGCTTATCAGCAGAAATAGGAAAGGGATAAATACATCCATTGGGTTCTCATCGTGTTGCACTTTGAAGAGATCAATAATCCTTCTCCCAGTTATCAAAACCCAGCATTTCTCTTATGGTTGGATGCAGCATCTTTGGAATTCCTCAAGAGGAGGTAGCAAATGCCGACAAAATGAGGGCTTTTAAAAATGGTAATCCTGGTTTTATGTGGTCCAGAAGCTGCAAACACGGACTTCCCCAAATGCTTCCTCTTTACTGAGCAGAGCACATCTTTGTTAGTTAGCTTTTCATCACTGTGACCAAAACCCCTGACATAAGACAATTTAAGACCAGAAGGATTCACTCTGGCTCTCAGCTTCAGAGGGTCCGTTCCTGGTCACTTGGTCCCACGTGTGTGAGCAGAAGATCACAGTGGGAGAGGGTGGTGGAGATTTCTTCACCTCATGGCGGATTGGAAGCAGGGAGAGAGGCTGAAAAGGGGGAGGGACCAGAGACCTCTAAGTACCCACGTCCAGTGGCTGGTACCTCCAGGTAGACTCTATCTCCAGAAGTTTCCAGAACTTTCCAATACAGCACCGCCATCTGGAGACCCTGGCTTTCTCACGTGAGCCTGTTGGGGGCATGTCACACTCAAGCCATTGCAACCTTCGTCAGTACATCTGCCTTTGCCCACTTGGTTCCTTCTGCCCCAAGGTCAAGGCAGGGTCAAACTGGATTGTTCTCTGTGGAAAGGGGCATTTTCTGAACCCATGCTGCTGCGTCCATCTCCGTCAAACCAGAAGTGATGTCCAAGCTGCAGAAAGATATTCTTCAGTGATGGCTCTTGCCCATTGGTCAGACAGCTGTCATCTTGGGATGTGTTGCTTATCTCTTCAATGCATCTCACCACTGGCAATTTCAATCTGATGGATACTTGGATAGTGGAGAGCTCAAGGAGCCCCAGCCCGGTGGCTACCTTATGTCAGCATTGATACCAGCACTTCGCTGACCGCTTGCTCCAACTTCAAACACAGAAAAGAGAGGATGGTAATGGGAGGAGAGTATAGCTCAGAGAAATAGTGTAGGCCATTTAGATTCCTGTTCTTCAAGCCAGTTATTCCTGCCTTGGTTGTTGTTGGGCACTGTCCAGTCAGGTCTGACTCACAGTGACCCTCATAGGGTTTTCAATGGCTGATTGTTTTGAGAGTGGATTGCCATGCCCTTCTCCCACTTTTGTGGTGCTGGGGATCAAACCCAGGTCCTCAGAGAGTGCAGAGCAGTGCTTTACTATCTGAGCTAAACCCAGACCTGTTCCTGCCTTAGGGAGGCTATATACCCTTGTCCTTGCTCTGTAGAGAAGCCTTGCCTGGTTACCCAGTTCAGAGTCACCCCTGGCTCTCCAAATCAATTCACGAATGTCATCTCATTTCGTTTCATTCAGGGGTCTTGTCACAATTTATAATCACCTTATTTGGTTGCTTCTTGTCTGCCTCACTGCAAGGTGAGCTTTCTGAGTATAGAAAACATCTTATTTTTTGAATGATGAAATACTGTGCCATTTTTTAATACAAGATCAATATTGATTTAGGCCCTTAAATAGTTCTGATGACCTTTGTTGTTTTTATGTCTATTTTTATACATGCGGAAGACACATGGTTATTATGTAATCACAGAGTACAGGGGGTCAGGACTTAGGTCGAAGTGTTGTGCATCTGATGTAATGTTATTTTGCAAATTCTAGGACATTGAAATGACAGTGTTAAGAGGCACTGTGGCACCTCTTCCCCATCGCAAATTTAAGGGGCTAAATATTTTATTACACATCCTAACAGAGTGATGTGCTTCAGTCTCAGTTTATTAGCATAATGGCTTTAGTAATTCCAGGTTTTCCTCTAAGAGGTATAGTCTGAGGTAGTTAGGAAGGTGTGAACTTACTTTCCCCACTGCATGCGGGTCTAGCTTAGCACTTGGTCTATGGAAGGTCTCCACCCAGGAGGTGCTTCCCCCTCTTCCTGCTGGGGCGCCATTTTGGCCAGAGTCTGTGCCTCTGTAATCCAGTTACTCCCTCCAAGCCTGGCATTGGCCTCCTATAGGGACCTTTGGACAAGGGCTGCTGTGTGCCTGGAGCCCCATTGTCTGCAGCCTGGGATCCAGGCTTGTGCCTCCATCTCCAAGAGCTCAGCTGCCCGACTCTGGATGAAGACAAGCTCCCTTCACTTCCTGGGACGTCCACAGCTGGCCGATGCCGGGTCTCCCTGAAACGGAGTTCGCGTATTTGCTGGGTACAATGCCACGGCTCGCCACTGTGCTCTGGGCCATCAGCTCTCCCGCCTGACAGAGTGGACTGTGAGCCACAGCCGGTATGAAAAGCATTTCTAAGACAAGACCACCAGAGTCCTCTGGCCCTTGCCAGCCATCACACTGTTGCTTAGCTTGGCATGGAAGAAAGTCACATTTGAAGACTTTGAGTTACATAGCAAGAAATATAACTTCCTGATATTGCTAAACATTCCACAAATACAGATGGAGACAGCAAAATAAAGGTCTAAAATTCATTGTTGACATTATCAAAAGTTTTCTTATTGAACCTCCATTAGTAAAAGATTTTTGAAACATTACCTACAATGTAATTATTTGCCAGCTATAAAATGTATATTATAAAACATATATTTTTGAAGCCAGGAGCGGTGGTGCCCACCTGTTATCCCAGCGGCTTGAGAGCAGAGGCAGGAGGATCACAAGTTCAAGACCAGAGGCAGTCTGTGTAACTTAGTGAGACCCTGTCTCAAAAAGTAAAAAAATTGGCTAGAGGTGGAGCTCAGTGGTCTAGGACTGGCAAGGCATGCAGGCACAAGGCCATGGGTTCAAACTCCAGTACCACAAAAAAAGTTTTTAAAAGATGAGATCAAAATAAATAGAATAAAGAATGCTGTCCTGTGTCAGATCATCTTACATGCATCCTGGGCATCCTCAGAAATGTGCCAGCCATCCTCAGTAGTTCTGCCTTTGGAGAGGAAATGATCGCACAGAAAAGTTCACGGTGCCTTTGCACTGCTGGTGTTGGAAGCTCTGGTCACACTCCTGTGACCCTGTAGTTCCCAACCCAGTGGCCAGGTGAGGACCCAACACACCTGCAATGTGAGATTACAGAGGCGTTAGAGACACTGACAAGCTCTACGCAGACGCGTTTCTAGCAAGGCACCAAGAGGTAAGTTTGGATGTTTATTTCTATTCGACACGTGGGGAAACCCAGACAAACTCTCGCCTTAAGGATTAAAAAAGGAATGCATGTTTGCATGGTCTGGGAGACAGTTATGAAGAAGACTGCAGGAACTTCAGGGAGCGATCTGATAGCTGTGTGTGTATAGACGTCCATAAATGCATATATAAACATCATGCAGATGCGTGCACACGCACGCACACGCACACATGCGTGTACACACACACACACACACACACACACACACACAACACCTGGCTGCCTGCTCATGAATAAGCAAGGTGCATTTCATTGGCAGCTTGTGCGCAATAAAACCTTTGTGCGCGTGCCAGAATTCAGCCTGCCTCCGATCTTCGAGGGTGTGTCAGCCAGTGTTATTAGCAAATTGTGTAGTTAACCTAGTGCAAGAGTTTTATGGCCCCCGTATACTTGGTACTTATATAGCAGAAAGTTTGTGATACTCAGCCCCTGCAAGGCTTAAGAAAGGAGAAACTGGAATTTTAAAAGCGTGTTCACAGTTAACTGGAATTATCACTACCCTGTGAATTTCGAGAGGGGGAGCGGGCCGTCAGCCTCATTTTTAATTAGCTGTGGTAATTAGTTGGTATTTCCTTCTTCCCCTCCCAGGAAGGAACTGTGAACAAAGATCCAATCTATCATTCCCATTCAGAAATATGTCGTTTTTCTCCTTGACCAAAAATGCCTCCCAGCTGGCCTCTCCCGTCCTAAGCCAAACAAATCTCAAACTGTTATGCTCAGTGACGGGAGACATCCCTAGTCCGACATTCTGGTATTGGTGTTAGGGTGAATGCTCCGGGATGGCGTGGGGTAGCCAGTGAGAAATGAAAATGCCCAGTGACAGTACCAGGCAGTATTCTATTATCTGGAGTAGCAACTGCAAGAGTAGCAGCAGCTGCAAGAATTGTGTGTGTGGTGCAAACCCAAAGGCAGGATTCCGTCCCCCCCCCCCAATACTGTGCATATGATAACGGCTTTCAAAATTTCACAGCACAACCCTAGGCTCTTCCAAGACAATTCAGGTACTGGTGGTAGTGGAAGGAAGCTGGCTCCAGCAGGAGAAAGGAGAAAGGTCTCTGAGTCTGAACGTGACTCAGAGGTGGTCTCAAGTGTGACTGGAGCCTTCCTCGACTACCAGATGACAGTTGTTCTAAAGGCTGCAAAATGGGGCCGTCTACATTGAAGAAAAGGAATTCTCTAAAAGTAGTTTCGCTCAGGGTAGAAGTTCAGGCTAGTTTTCACAGAGCATGTGTTTGTGGAAATTGGTAGGGCATCACATTTTGCCCTCTTGGGCAAGTTAAGTAAATGTATTCTTTTTCCTGCTCAAAATGTACAATTTAACACTGCACAGAATATGTGTGGATTGCATATAAACAAAATAAGCAGTGGTGGAACTTTATTTTGCTTTTTTTAAAAAAGAGAAAGAATATTGTCATCTAGTAAGCTTAGAATATAGCCAGGACTGCCAATTAAAAATATACTTGAAAATGTAAGTGTCATTTCAACATCACATACAATATTTTGTTAAACATAGAAAAACTCTGAGTGTCAGAGTCACTGAAATGAACATCTTTATCCACACGTTTCTGTATTTACGCTCATTTACATAATATTACATCATCATTGTAGAACAGTGTGATGTGTTAGAATTGTAAAACTTCAAGAAAATACTAGAAATAGATTTCTAGTGATATGGTATCGCTGTAAAAATGTGAAAAGATGGAAATTATAACGAAGACAGCAAAGTATCCCTTAACCCACTACCTATCAAATATCACTATTATTGCTTTTCTTGTAGAGGCTACAAAGATTTTTTTAAAATTTTTCCCTTATATCACAACATAAGCTCTTGAACATACTTCATCTTCATTGCTGCATGATGTACTGTTATGTAGCTAAGCCATAGTTTATTTAAACAGTATCTTATAATTTGATATGTCTGTTGGCTCCCATTTGGTAGAGCGCTGTTCTACACTCTCTAAGGCCCTCAGTTCAATCCCCAGTACCACAACAATGGGAGAAGGACCTGGCAGCCACTCCCAAAGCAATTCTGAAACAATCAGCCATTGAAAACCCTGTGAATGGCAGAGAAGCACAGATACAGTGCCTGGCACTGCACGGTGTCAGGAAGTGTTTTGTTCTGTTGTACCTAGGGTTGTTGTGAGTCCGACTTGACTCCATGGCACCTAACAACAATTTGTTCTTTGGTTTCACACTTTGCATGGAAAAAATTTTAGATAACATATCTTCTGTTTTTATTTTGCATAATCTTTATGATAGACCCCAAAGATGTAGTAGCTTCCCCCAAAGTATTTTTGAGTTTCTTGATTAATATGATAAATTGTTTTCATTGACAAAGTAATGTCAGGTGCGAGAATAATTATCTGAGGGAGAGGCGCTGATGCCTTCGCGTACCTGGGTGATAATCCGCTTGTAGACATCACCATCTCGGGAAGTTTATCCAGTTAGGACTGGCAGATGTGAACACGTCTCTCACAGAGGGCATTCCTTCAGCAATGCAGATCTTAACCTTTCCAGTTCTGAAATTGACAGCAATCACCTGGTTTCATTTTTGAGTGTGTGATGCTACAGCCCGTAATGTTCCTGAGGTCAGTTGAATACTTTCCTTGAAATCTTCAGGGGGAGTAAAGGAAAGAGAGAAATAGCCATGCTCTCATTTTGACGAAGTCTTTTACATACTTTTGCTTCCAATTAGGTGACCCCACAGTGTCATAACCCAGATTGTTGTTGTTGTTGTTGTTGTTAGGTGCCGTCGAGTCGGTATCCGACTCATAGCGACCCTCGTAGGGTTTTCAATGGCTGACTGTTTCAGGATTGCCTTGGGAATGGATTGCCAGGCCCTTCTCCCGTTTTTGTGGTGCTGGGAATTGAACTCAGGACCTCAGAGACTGCAGTGCAGAGCTCTACCAACTGAGCTAAATCTCAGCCCCATAACCCAGATAGGAAGCTCTTTTGGCTGATCCCAACATAGCAATAGATAGGAAGCAAGCACATCCACCCAGGCACTAATCCTTCTACAGCATCATTGCTCCCAGAACTGTTGGAGACTCCCAGTGAATCAACAGCAGCTTGCCATTGGGTTGCTGTTTCCTAGCCCTATTAGAAAAATAAAGTTCAGAATTTAGTAAATAAATATTGCACTGTATGTCGATCGCTGGGCAGATTTCTCCGGTAAGACCTCCTGTTGTGTCTTTTAAGAGAAGGCTGAGTTCCAGCCATCAGATCAGTCCATGGAGAAAGGCATTAAAGCTCAGGAGTAGCTCACCGACACATGGGATTGAGAAGGTGGGATGTAAAGCAAAGCTGAGATCCTTCTTCTTTGTGTCCTTTTCTGCTTTTCTGCCCCATGTGTGTAAGAAGACTCTTTTCTTAAATGCCCACATTCTCACATTCGTATTATGGAAACCATAGTGGTCCACACACTCAAGATGACTTCAGTGTCCGCTAGCTTGGAATTAAAGGATGAGGCACATGTCTGGGCAGCATATGTAGACAGCTATAGCAGGACCATGATAAAGAAAGAAACTAAGAGGATGCCTGAGCCTTTAGTTCAGTCTTGCCACTTACTTTGCTATACAATTACCTGACCTGGCCACTAGCATCGCTCACCAATGATACATTTCTTTCCACAGAGATTACTGGCTTGCCTGTCTACTTCTCTCTAGAATTGACCCAATTGTGTAGGCAGATCATCATACCATGTTGGGTCTCATATCTTGCTTAACCAGATCATGTGATCTTTGGTGAGCCTGTTGCTGTGTAGACAGGGAAGAGAGAGAATAATATTTCTTTTTCTATACCAATGTACTTGCCATTACCTAATTTTCTCAGCTTAGACAAAGGAATGAGAAAATTAAGCGGTCAGATCATCCAAGGTTTGAACCCTCGCTAAAGTGATGCTCTGGGAAGAATTGGTTGTCCTTATTGATCTTAAACTAACTCATCTGTGAAATGGAGATAGTGAGATGTTTATTCTCATGAAGTTTGTGGGTTTTTAATGAGGAAATGTGTGGAACATTGAGTATGGGGCTTGGCATATAATAATTACTGACAAAATAATAGTGATTCCCAGTAATAGAATGTAAATGTGATTATAAGTTTTTTCATTTTCATACAAAATTCTGATATATTATGGCCTGAAATATGGCAGAACTGGGATAACAGACTAAGTCCCAAGTGAAAGAACTCTAAGTTCTTCCAAAGTCCCTGAGTTACCCATCAGCTTTCAATGTTTTATTTTTTTGCTGTTTTCAATTTTATTTTTTAAACTGATATACCAAGACATAAAAGTTATATATAATAATGGAGTACCTTGTCATATTTTGATATATATGCATACATTTCAATGTTGTTGTTGTTGTTGTTAGGTGCCATCGAATTGGGTCCAACTCACAGCAACTATGTGTACAACAGAGTGAAACACACTGCGACACCGTGCCATTCCTGGCACTATGTCAGTGCTTCTCTGCTATTCATGGGGTTTTCAATGGCAGGTTGTTTTGGGAGTGCACTGCAGGTCCTTCTTTCTAGCCTGTGGTATCTGGTGTTCCCAGGTGGTCTCCCATCCAAGGACTAATCAAGCTGACCCTGCTTAGCTTCTGAGATCAGGTGGGATGGGATACCAGGGTGCCATGGCTGCAGACATATATTTCAATATATGTATAACACTTAAATCAGGCTAAACATATCTATCTCAAACGTCTACCATTTCTTTCTTCACGGTGAAAACTTCCGAAATCATTTCTTCTCTCTTTTGAAGTCTACTACACATAATTGTTATATATAGTTACCTGGCTGTATAAGATCTTCTTACCCCTAGCTGACTGTAACTTAGTAGTCATTGATCAACCTTTACCTACCCCACCTACTCTCTCTTCTCAGCGTCTGGTAGCTGCCATTATGTTTTCAACCTCCGCAAGAGTGATATCTTCATATTTCACGAGTGAGATTATGCAGTATTTTTCTCTCTTTTCAGTAATTTCCCATAGTGACAAGTTTTTTTGGTGTAACAAGAACATGTTACCTAATTCCTCTGAGAAAAAAAAGAGAAATCAATTATTTCATATTTTTTTCTGAAAAATAATCAGCCATTCATTTTTCAACAAAAATGTCAGTTTTAAATGGAGTACCTTCCACTATAATAGACTAGGATTGTCCAAGCCTGCAATCAGACACAATGACTCATTTGAGCTTAGTAACTTTGCACGTAATTATGCATAATATCCATTTTAGTTGTTCAGATACTGTATGAACATATATATGAATATTTTTGAATTCTAATAAAGGAACCATAAAACCTCATTCAGGCCATATGCTTTCTCTCTTTTGTTAAAAAAAAAATTCTACATCAAATAAATTGGGGCACGGGTTTGTAGAAGCCCATATACATTTTATTCAGAGAAGTAAAGTTAAAATTGCCAGGTGACACCAGAAACAAATTCTTTGTAACACCACCGAGGGATCCAGGTCACCTTTGTGTCTGGCCTCCCCAGCCTTGAGGCTGGAAATCTTGGGAATCCAGCTGGCTTCCAGTCGGATTTCAGAGCAGGAGACCCAATTAGCTGAGCTTTTCCATCTGCTGGTGAGGGTGTTGGTCCACGTGCGTGGGCCATATGTACCTGGTCTGCACGAAGGGGAGAACAGAGACAGTGATCTGAGCAGTACAACCAAAGCTAGTGCAAACCTTGCCTCCCTGCCCCCCAGTGCTAAAGCAGCATTACAAGTAGGTAATGGCCATCAAGAAGCTAAGTCTGATTCGCCGTGGGAATTGCAGGAGCCACTTACACGCAAACACCTGTTTATACCATCATCCTTGTCGATGTTACCATTGCATCAGTCTGTGTTCTCCAGAGAACCAGCAGGATAAATGGATGGACAGGTGGGTGAATGATAGATACACAGACAGGAAGATGCAGAGAAAGAGATAGACAACGAAAGGGATAGCATGGGAATTGGCTCATGCGATTGTGGAGGCTCAGCAGCCCCCATCCAGCTGCAAGTGGGAGAGTAGGAAAGCCAACGGAATAATTCAGCCTGAGTTCAAAAGTCTGTGAATCACGGGGGCGTATGGAATAGCTTTCCATCCGAGGCTGGAAGGCTCGGGTGTGGAGGCTGAAGTGCCAAGAATCTGGAGTTCTGATTTCCAAGGGAAGGAGACAATGGGTGCAGTGGTTACCAAAGAGAAGAGGAATTTGCCTTTCCACTCCCTGTTCTGTTCTACCCGGGTTCTCCTTCAACTGGATGGTGCCTGCCCACTTTGGTGAAGACAGGTTTCCCTTAGTCTCCTGATTCAAATGCTAAGTTCTTCTGGAAACACCTCTGAGACACATCCAGAACTAGCGTCTGCAGTTACCTGAGTATTGCTTTGCCCAGCAAGGTTCGTGTCTACCATTGTCCTTCATGATCACCGTCCTTATTCGCTATCCATGATCGCGCTATCAGTTAGGTCTCCAAGGGTTGGAGTAGGGTCAGTGACCTCATCAAAGCTAAAAAGAAATCGACATTCAGAAAAGTCTTTTTGCATTTGATAGCTTGGTATAAGATAGACTACTGTCATCTATATTCAAATTTAGTTTGTTTCATTTGCCACTTGGTTTATAAACGTTTATGGGACGTATCAGCCACAGTGGGGTCTTACAGGGAAAGCAATCTATAGTCCACAGAACCAGGCTCAAATACCAGCAGGTCTAGAGGTTGGCTTTGGGCTTTTGTGCTGCTCTGTCTCTTGGAATCTTGTATTCTCCGCGTAAAGGTGAGGAATCTGCCGTATTACCTTTTTGTTTTAATTAATGTACAGTGTTCAGTAAATCAGCTTTGTTATTCTTTGCCTTTCTTGTGACTGAGAACCCCGCTATCTTTAAGAAAGAAGAAAAGCGATTGTTGACTATCTTAGGCACTTTTACAAAACCTAGCTGATTTTTTATTCCCTCGATTAAAAACAATAGACCTCCTATGGTAACTTTGAATGAACTTGGCTCAAAATCAACCCACCCAATGCCCTTAGGAAGTTGCAGTTCAAAGGAGGCCAGAAGTCACACTCTGACAGGGCCTGTGAGTCAGGACACCCCACCATGTCCCTTTCAGCCCCTAGGGCCTGTCCTTATCACTTCACTATAAATCTTCCCATTTCTGACAAACAGGGACAGAAACCATGAGCCTCCATACGCCCCAGGGGCCACGAGGGGAGGCCAGCTGAAGGTCCTTTAAAGCACAAAACAAATGCATGTTTTTGTGAATATATTTTTGCCAATTTGTACTTTGACACACATAAATATATAAAAAGGGAATTTCCTCTTTCTTGAATAATTCAGGGGAAAACACGTGGCTTCGAGTCAGGGGACATCTGCTTCAGTTTTTCAGTTAAGGAGAAAGCCTGTCAAAAAAAAATCCTCTTTGTGCACCCTCTATGTGCTGGGGGCTGGGGTTCAGCTAGGTTGGTAGAGCGCTGCCCTGCACTTCTTGAGGACCCAGGTTCAATCCCCAGCACCACACAAATGGGAGAAGGATGTGAGAGCCCACTCCAAAAAAGATCCTAAATGAAACTATCAGCCACTGAAAGCCCTGGGAGAGTCGCTATGAGTAGGACCGACTCAACAGCACGTAACAACCACAAGTATATGCTGGAGTATGGCATACATATGTATGCACACACACACACACACACACACACACTCATATACAACCTTCCCACAGACTCTGACTTACATGAAATGTGTTACCATCTCCATGTAATAGCAACAAAAATACAATTTACTTTTATGTGTTATTGGTAGTAATCTTACATGTCAGTAACTGTATCTGGGTTTTATTTGTAATTCAGGCTTATAATAAGAAAGTATCTGACGGAGCTCTTACCAGCTTTAAAGATGAGAAAACCCAAAGAGATTAAACACCCTGCCTCGTGAGTGAGGGAGTGCTCAGGCAGACACAATGGTCCACATTACCGTCAGACCTTCCGGGGTCTAAGGCCCAACTTCCCGCTGTGTGATTTTTCCTTATCACTGAGTATCCAGTTTCCTCAAGTTTTCTCTATACCCCCTTCATTCAGAAAGCATGTTAGATGCTAAAAAACAAAAACAAAAAAAGATTGGGGTGATTGACTATGTAGGTTACTTGCACCTTTGTGTATGTCTTGCTAAAAGGATTGGCATTGACCGCTGGATCCAGCAGGAGGTTGGGATGCTGGGCTAACCATACGACTTCATATTTCAGTCCTGGGTGGGTTGTAAGATTTCCGATGTCCGATTCATTTCCTCTTTGTTTTGGTGTTTGGTTTGTTTGTTTTGGTTTATTTTCTATACTGGGGGACTGAGCCCAGGGCCTCAGGCATGCTAGGCATGTTCTCTACTTCTGATCTACACCGCCCTTCAGCCTGCTTTCTGCTTTTTATTTTCAGACAGGCTCTCAAGTTGCACAGGCTGCCTCTGGCTTTGAACTCACCATCCTCCTGCCTCAGTTTCCTGAGTTTCTGGGATTATAGGTGTGCGCCACCACACCCAGCCATCTTTGTTTGATTATTTGTCTTAAAAGTTCTTTCTGACTTCAAACATGCTTAATGTTGTCCTAAAATGCATCTTTTTACTTTCTGGCATTACAGCAAATACTATCTAATATTTATTTCTTTGCTGTCCCAGGATCTAAAAGTAACTCAGAACCTGGGATAGACCGAGGGTGGGTCCCAGGTACCCTCCTCTCCCTGTGCCCACCACATCCGGAAAGCAACCTCAGCATCTCCCAATCCCATCTACACAGTGGGTTAACCCTGACCTTGACTTCATCCGTATCAGGAACTGCACTGGCCATTGAAACTTCACTATGTAATGGCAGGGGCCGGAGGGCGGTGTGAGGAACTAGGATTCCTGGAGGAAATCCCGTGCTGGAGTGAGGACAAGGGCACCCATGGGCATCCTGAAGCCAGAAGGAAGACCGTCTCCACCTCCTCATCACCTTCTCTGCGAGTGCTGACCGTGCTAATGGGCAAAGCAGAAACAGACTGAGAAGTTCTCTCTCCCCAGTCTTGGCCAACACTGTAAATAAGTTCATTTTTCCATTCCTCTATCTACCACATCCCTTTCTTTTAATGAATGTGAATGTCTGGGCTCAGAGCCCAGCTTTATGGCCAGGAGGTCCAGTGACAACCACCCCGTTCTCTGACCACAAAATCGAGTCTGTGCAGCTCTCTAGATCTGTCATGCCTATTAAATCTGTACTTAATGTCAAAGGTCCTCAGCATCTGAACCTTTTCAGTGTTGTTTTTGTTGTTGTTGTTGTTGTTGTTTTTACCTACTCCATCCCTTTCTCTTGCTTCCCTATTTAATCTGGCTTAGAAGGTGTATTTCCTCAAATACCACTTGCTGTCCCACAATCTTATCAAAGGTGAGCTCTTCTTAGTTGAAGCCTTCCTTCTAGCTGCTCCCTCTGAAAGATTTTCATCACGGCTCACCAGACGTCAGGTCACGCCTGGTCTACAAAGATTTGTCTTTCTCCTCCTCCTCTAAGTTACCAAGTCTTATTATTTCTTTTTTTCCTGCCTTCCTACCCTTCTTCCTTCATTTCTTCTCCTTCCTTCCTTCCTCCTTTCCTTTCATTTTTTTTCTTTCTTCTTTCTTCTTTCTTTCTTTCTTTTCTTCTCTTTCTTCCTCCTTTCCTTTCCTTTTTTCTTTCTTCTTTCTTCTTTCTTTCTTTTCTCTTTTTCCTCTTTCTTCCTTTCTTCTGCTGAAGAGAAAAACGGGGGCCTCATTCATGCTAAGAAAGTGCTTTGCTGCTGAGCTCCATGCCTGCCTCACGTTCTACCTTTCCTAATATTGAATTCGCCTCTCCTCGGTCTTGCATTGCATCCTATCCCTGCAATCACGCGGATCCTCACTCTGTTAGGTGCATTGCGTGCACTAGAGGAATTGGGGTCTGGACTATGGCCCCCAATCCTCTCGACCAGCTCCATTCCTGGAGGACCTTATGCACTTGGCACTCAGAATCTCTCTTAAAAACAAACACATCCACACCACTACTTTGCTTGAATGCATTCGGCAACTTCACTGTAATGGACACACGAGGCTCTCCTGACTGACAACGTCTTCTCTACCTTTCCGCCTTAAATCCTACCAATGCTCTGTAACTCCATCACACTTGACCACTGGCATAGGTTTATCTTTCAAATCCCTCTTTGCTACCAGCAGTGCAAACTCCAGTTGGAGGCTTTGCAGTACAGAACCTCACCTAAAAAATTCTAAGTGTCTAAGACAAAAATAAAGTCCTTTTAAAGGGAAACCTAGATTTATTAAAACTCATGAGGAATTAAACAATCTAATTCTACAAACTCAAAAACTGTTCTGGCTTCTTGTAATATTTTCATTAGTTTTTCCCAGTTTACACATCTTCCCTCACCATTTCTTCTTTTAGAGATTTATTCACATTTATTATTCCATTTAGCAACACTTCTCCCACCATTATAAAACACCTTGTGCTTGGATGTTATAATAATGAATCTAATTTTGTGAAAGAATCACACATAGATTGATTTTTAAAAATAACAACGAATAACACCATGAGGGAGACGTTCATATTTTCCTGCGGTGAGTGTGTACATTCACGTATTCTAAATGTTTTATCCAATACATTTATTACATTTGTAATGAGAAAAATATGTCTACAAGTAAAACAAATGCCAAGCAATCAGCAACTTATAAGACGTGTTTGGAATTTATACATATGTTCTCTTCTCATAAACACTTGAGTTAAGTGGTCCGCAGTGAAAATGAGCAGACACCTGCCAGGTGAATTGGGGACCTTAACGCAGACCTCCTGGGGACTGGCTGTACTTTGTCAGATGTGACTTGAGGGTTTTTCCTCGAGCCTCAGTAGCAAAGCCACTGATGAAACATAGCAGAATCGACCACGTGACTTTGGAATTCTCTCGGAGTCTGTGTTGACAAAAATATGCTTGAAGTCTTTTTAACAAGAGTTGGGGAATCTTCCCCCATCTCCGTGGGTATAATTCTATGTTTTTCCTTGTTGGCTTCAAGCACACAGGATTCTTCTGTCTTTTCTTTCCCCAACCAGCTCCCTGGCTCTCTTTCCTCATCTTTTTATTTATCTCTACGAATGCCACTGCTTTGTTTATAGCATGGGTGACAAGACACAAACCAGGATCTGGAAGGAGTGAGGCAGGGCTGCGTTTGAGTTGCGTTTTAGGAAATGCGCTATAGCTTCAGCCTTTGCATCTGGCCTTTTGTAGCTTGTGGCCCCCTCGTCTATGTATGAATTCCAGTTGGGTGATTCATTCCAACATGGGAGTTCTTTATTTCTTTTCCTCTGTAAAAATGTGAGAGGATGAGGGGAGAAGGGTCTCATTCCTTCTGATTTTTCTAAGCAATCTTTTTTTTTTTCTTTTCCCACAGCTCGGGAAGAGATTTTTCCGATGAGAAATACCACGGTTATGACAGAACAATTCCATGTTTCACAACTCCGCTCACTTTTCTTGTTGCTCTTTTTAATTTTTTCCTATTTCTCACAATTCAAAGTAAGTCCTGAGATTACTAGTACAATTAAGGCTGTGGAAAGAGGAAAAGTGTATATTATGGCCTTGATAACCCTTCCCAGAGAACAAGTTGCTCCTCTGCCATGAATTCCAATTTTAGCACCGGACACAACAATAACAGGGAGAGCAAGAAATGCAGGAAAGTAGATACGTGTTTGAAAATCATCCACGACCAGAAGTGTTTATCTAGAAACACTCAGCTCTGGCAAGATGTCTATCACAGCCTCCTTGATATATCCCAGCTTGGGTAGAATAGCCTTATCTATTATCTAAGGACTTTTACAACCTTATTTTGGAAAGGTCTTCCCAGTCGCCCAGACCATAAGCCAGAGAGGAAGGCAGCAGATTACCTATTTCTTAAACTGAAATAGTTTCTGTGGAACAATGCAAATTATATTTATACCATTACTTGCAAAGATTAAGATAAATGGGGGTTTATCACAAGCACTGGGATTGGAACGGAAATCTTTGTTTAGGGGAAAATGCACATATTTTATCATTCAGATAAAGCAATGTGCAAGAGGCAAGGTAACATTGTTAATGTGAGTGATCTGTTCAGAGACTCAGTATTTTAAACTGACATACTAGTATTTGCACACCGTCTGATTTCAAGCAAATGTATAACCGTCATGAAGATGTGCCATTTTTCATGTACAGAGGTACCTTAATAGTTAAACTATCACAGGGGAATTTCCACACACGTCATGTTGCCTGTCTGTCCTTCCTAATATTTACCTCTCAAATCCATATCCTATTTCTGCCTCCATTTCTATTACTGTTGGTCTAGAACTTAATCACCTTATCGTTTCTCCTTCCTTCTTTTCTTTCTTTTTCTTTCTTTTTCCTACCTTCCTTCCTTCTTTCTTTCTTTCTTTCTCCTACCTTCCTTCCTTCCTTCCTTCTTTCTTTCTTTCTTCCTTTCTTTCTTCTTTTTCTTTCTTCTTTTTTTGTGGTAATGGTAGGTTAAATCTTGCACATGCTTTGCAAGCACTCTGCCACTGAGCTGCACCTTCAGCCTCTGTTTACTTTTATATTGAGTCAGGGGTCTTGCTAAGTTATGCAGGCTGCCTCTGGCCTCAAACCTGCAATCCTCCTGCCTCTGCCTCCTGAGTCACGGGGATTATACCACCACATCCAGCACCATTTTATTCTTAATATTCTTGTGTTTTGTCTTCCTCCTCCTGCGAAACTCCTACAATGATTTTGGTAACCATCAAACTTCTCCTATGTCTGACCTAGTTTAAAAAGTTAGTGAGAAATTCTTTAACTGATAGGGTCAAAAACCCTATGTAAAAACATCTAAATTACTCAAAGCAACATCTCGAGCCATGTAGAGAGAGTGTAAATGGTTAACACTGATATTGCTCATAAGATCACTTCATAGAATGCAATCAGGACTACATGTCTCTCTTCATTTCTGACCTTGTTTAATTATGCTTACTTTATTTTCCAGAATCTTCTGATGTGGTGACCAGATAGCTTCAGGAAACCTGATATAAAATTCTAGACTGAAACCACCCCATTACAGAAAAAGAAATCATTAATATATTTGGGAATAAACACTTGGGATATTAAGTGCAATATCCAAGGGCATTGGCCTCTTCAGATAGCTATATTTGAGTCAAGATCCCAGAACTCTATTGAACATCCAGAACACAGTGAAAAATAAATAAGCACATGAAGAACAACACAATATGAGAAGAGACAGCAAAAGCAACCGGCAATAAAAACAGCCTGACAGGTAATCCAAGTATTGATGTAGAGTTTTAAAATAACTGTATTCAATATATGCTCAAATACACCCTTGAGTATTCAAGGGTGGAAAAGACATAATGGGAAATTTAGGTTAACAGTTGAAAACTTATAAAAAGGACCAAATAAAAAATATGAGTTACATTAATACTCAATCAGTTGGTTTAGCAGCAGGCTGAAGACTGCTAGGGAGAGAATTAGTATACTGGATATCAGTGTAGGGGAACATAGGCAGGATTAGGAATAAAAAAATTACATGCCTTTGAAAAATGAGGCCGAGTATAATGTTTACAGGTTGTGATTAAAAAATTATAAAATATGTGAAGGAAGATCCCACAAAGAGAATTGAGAAGGAGTTGGTAGAATAAATAGTTGAAGAAATAATGTATGAAGAAAATTAATACACAGGAAAAATAAGTTACATAAATCCCCATTGAAGATTATTTCAAAAAATCCATGTCAATATTGCTAAAAACCAGCAACAACATGTTGACAGAATATAAATGCTGAACTATAATTCTACTGCTAACAAAACAATGAAAATGAAAGAAAGATATTTCTTAAACAGGAGAGACAGAAGCAAATATTCATTTATAAAGAAAACCCCCAGAACAAATCTCATAAATGAAACCTTTTCTTGCATATTTCAAGATAAAAATGGAATTTACCACTTGTTCAATTATGATTTTTAATGTAATCTAGTTTTTAAAGATCTTACCTTTTCTCTTAGGTTCATTTTAAAAATCACTGAGTTGAAGTGGATAATTTTTTGTACTAATTATTTCTAAATTTCCAGTAAGAAAATATTAGTCACCATGGTATACTTTTTAATCAAGCAAGAACTTTATGGTTGCTTTCCTGATTTTATGAATACAATTTAAATTTCCTATGTACCCTATGGGGCTGGGATTTAGCTCATTTGGTAGAGCACTGCTCTGCAGTCTCTGAGGTCCCAAGTTTGATTCCAAGCACCGCAAAAATGGGAGACAGATCTGGCAATCCACTCCCAAGGCAATCCCGAAACAGTCAGCCATTGAAAACCTAATGAGGATCACTATGAGTTAGATATGACTTGACGGCACTTAACAACAACAACAACAACAACAACAACATGTACTCTATGATGGGTGAAGGGTGTGGCCATCCACTCCCAAAGCAATCTGGAAACAGGTAGCCATTGAAAACCCTATGAGGGGTCATTATGAGGTGGACTCAACTCCATGGCACCTACCAACCATCAACCAACCAATGTACCCTATGGGGGTTGCTATGAGTCAGACACAATATGAACCTAACAACAACATGTAAGTAAACACATATCTGTATATAAGTAAATACTTATGCTTGCAGATAAATCACCTTAAGAAAAACAATAAAAGCTGGTCCTATGCCTCATGCTCAAATCCTGGAATGACATTTGCTCCTTCATGACCTGGAATGAAACAGGTCTTCCCACAACCATGAGCTTTGCTGTTACAGATCAAGTCCACATCTCGAGCTGAACTCAGTTTTCCCCGTGCTTAATCAAAGATCTCAGGGTAAACCTTGATGGATCTAATGTAATTGAACACCTCTAACCCGCTGAGTCAGCCACTTCTAGGGGAATATCATGCAGTTGGGTGTGGTTGTTAGAGACTCACCCCTATAAAGAAGGGACCACAGGAGGAACTGTGATAAACCAGACGTGCAACTGATTTCCCCATGTGGAACGTTAACAGTCTTTCTGTTTGCCCACGAGTTTCCAGGTTTATGTTCTGTGTTCTCACGCCATTATTAACAGCATCCCGTTCCCCTTTAAAAGGCCGTAGGTAGGTTTAGAAAGAGAACATTTGATATGCTTACGCTTTGCTTGTATGATGCATAGTGGTATTTTTACGGGGCTGGGGTTTACCTCAGTTGGTAGAGCGCTGCTCTGTGCACTCTGAGGTCCTGGGTTTGATCCCCAGCACTGCAAAAATGAGAAAGGACCAGGCAGCCCACTCCCGAAACAATCCTGAAAACAACCAGCCACTGAAAGCCCTATGAACAGCAAAGGTGCAGTGATGTAGTGCCGGGCATGGCACAACGCTGGGTAGTGTTTTGCTGTGTGGTACATAGGGTCACTCTGAAATGGTCACACACGAAGCACAAGGAGAAAGAAGAAAGAAATAGGTGTCTTCTAAGTATCTACTCCTTTGAAAATTGTTCTGTAACTTTGGAAGAGGTCCTGGCAGCTTTTTATGGGCACTCAGTGCACCCCTCTCTTGATCTTGCAACATCATCATCGTGGAAGACCTCAGTTAAGATTTGGCAAATCGCAGGGAAATTTTGTCTCTCTGACCACAGAGCTGTATATAAACATTCCACCCTGCTTTCCTTTCCTTACAGAAGTGCAAAGAGGAGAGGAGAGACCCAGATATGCACATTGGAAGCAAAATATCAACACGGAGTCAATCCCGTGGCACAAGCTTCAGAGGAAGGAAAACACCAGGAAGAACGGAAGTTTACGAACTCTGTGTTCAGCGGAAGCGAGCTACAAAAGAGGTTCGCTGTCCTCCTAGAAAACAAAAATTAATTTGCTTTGGCCAAATTAAAATTAATTAAAATTATGCAATGTTGCCCTTGTGTTAATTTTAACGGTGAGGTTGTTGTGATTTAAGGCTACAATTAGTTCTAGTGTTTGAAAGAGAAGCTCTGTAATCGAGACAGGACATTTTAATAATCCTGGTTATAAACATTTAATACATCATCTTTAGGGACTCACAAACACATTGTAATTAACTTTTACAACTGAAATAAATCAGATTGCATTAGCATATTGCAAAGGAAAGAATCATTTGCACGATTGAAAACAGCTTCAGAAAATTATGTACAACGGGTTCCGTGCAAACAAGAGCACCAGTTTCCCCAGGTTTCTTCTGTGGAGAACGTGTGAAACAAGTACAGGTTAGCATTCTTCACATAACTGCAACGCTGACCATAAGGGAGGCATCCTGATAGCAAGGAAGCCATTCTGTGGTCAGGAGGGCGGCATCCAATGTTACTGTAAACTAACTGGAAAATATTTAAGTAAAAGTATAGTGCGTATTTGCTCTGCAGCTATGCCTAGGCTAGGAGCAAGTAATGCGGCCAGGACAAGAGAATTTTTATCTATGTGTTATTCGTATTTCTAGCTGTAAAATCATTAGTAGGAAAAGTCAGGACAATACTCAACTTGGGCGGGGCCCTGCGGCCAGCGCCTTATCTGCTACACAGAAATCCCATCCCGTCTTGAGTGGTTGAGCTCAGGTTCATCAAATGGCTGTCCCTGTGTCTACATTGGGAGTAGCAAGTGAAATCAGTGCTGATTAAATACTGGCAATATTTTTACCAAAGAGATTTAGCAGAAGTAGACTAGCTGGATGTACTCTGGACACTTTGGTCTACAAAGAGTAGTTAATGGCACTTGTATGTTCTGTGAATGTTGTTATTAGGTGCCGTGGAGTCGGGTTCAACTCATAGTGACCCTGCGTGCAACAGAATGAAACACTCTCTGAGGCTGTGCTATACCCAGCACTGTGTCAGTGCTTCTCTGCTGTTCTTAGAGTTTTCAATGGCTGTTTGTTTGGGGAGTGAGTTGCCAGGTCCTTCTTCCATTTTCTGTGTATAAGACTCTTTTTTAAAGCGCAGGTTCTGTGGTCTTGTTTCGTGGGTTGGAACTTTGTCACTGGGAGGTGAATGATGTCTTTTCAAGAACAGATTTCTATTCCTGTTTCTTCCAGACTGTGGAAATGCCAGGGGTGCCGAGATATGTGTGCACATCCTAAGAGATGCTATCTGTGCATTACTCTGAAGCTGAATGGAATGGCATCGCTGTAGCGATGAGCAGTATGATGTTCTCTCAGAAGATGATGTTAATCAGATGAATGCCAGCCTCACTACGTGGCGAGGCAGGGGGATGAAAGAAGAGCCCGATGGCTATTCAAAGAGCACAAGACCATCGCCAAGTGGTACTGGAAATTCGAGAAGTCGGTGGAACCACAAGGACGATGGCAGCGACGACCAGCAGAGGCTCCAACGCGCCTGGTAATGGTACACGTTCCGGGTAAGTTTGAGATGCTTGGTGCTGGGGCTCAGGCAGCCATTCTCCGTACTCAGAAGTGTCTGGGTGCTGATGGTAACCGCTTTGAGCACATCTTGCAATTGCAGAAGTCAAACATGACTTGTATTCACCCGCTGTTACCATTATATATTGGTATTATAATTTTCATAGAGTTTTTCCATCCTGAAAACACATATATGGTTCTTACACCCTCTGTTATTATTGTTAGGTGCTGTCGAGTCGGTAGGCAGCAACCCTGCCTACAACAGGTGAAACACCATTGTTAGTGCTTCTCTGCTGTTCATAGGGTTTTTAATGGCAGACTGATTTTGAGGAGTGGGTGGCTGGGTCCTTCTCCCAAGCCTACAGCACCTGGTGTCCCCAGGCAGTCTCCCATCCAAAGACTAACCAGGCTCGACCCTGCTTAGCTTTTGAGATCTGATGGGATTAGACACCACAGGGCTACGGCGTAGATGATGATTAAATGGGATATGTTCTCTTTCATTTGAGTCTTTATTTTGAAGGAAGAAGAGGAGCCCCACATCCTGTCTCCCTTTGAAGCAGTACTTGGACATTTCTAATGGGAATCTTCTTGTTTCCCTTGAGGTTATTGCTTATTGACTTGAAAGAGCAGTAGCTTAATTAACGGAAGAAATAAAGCCTACTGCATAATTAACTAGACATTTACTTAAAATCAATAATCTAATTGCCACACCTATGTCATGGAGAGTGGTGATCCTATTGAAAACCATTCATTTATATCTACATCTTAACAAGACAATTGCTAGTTTGTCTAAGAGACTCACTAGATCTGTAAAGTGATAATTTATTGAGCAATCAATTAATCTCTTCAATACTGCAAATATACGCAAGCGATAAAGAGACGCAGTGTGTTGGCTTATGAAAGGTCAGGGTTACCCGACTCCCACCCTAACTTCTTTCTCAGTTCATGTAGCCAGTGAACAAGATTTTATTTTAACACCATGCTTTTGGATATGGGCCCTTTGGGTGGAGCAAATAATGTGTAAAATCTTTGTAAACGTGGAAAGCTGGAAAGCGCCCATTTAGACTTGTAGCCTATGGGACAAGGGATTCCTAAACTGTATTTGCTGATGCACATTAGTCTGTCTCAAACGGTTTTGATACAACCACCTGGTGTACATATGTGTGTGTGTGTGTGTGTGTGTGTGTGTGTATACATATATATGTTGTTGTTTTTAGGTGCTATCAAGTCAGTATCCAACTCATAGTGACCCTATGTACAACATAAATATTACATAAATATTAAAATTTCCATGAATATTTTCCACAGAAGTAGTGGCCAGAGTGGCCAAAGCAATTTTCTTTTTACATAAGGGGAGTACTAACCAGGATCAGTGCTTTTCTACTATTCACAGGGTTTTCAATGGTAGATTGGTTTTTGGGAGTGGGTTGCCAAGTCCGTTTCCCAAGCTTACAGCACCTGGTATTCCCAGGCAGTCTCCCATCCAAGACTAATCAGGCCCGACCCTGCTTAGCTTCCAAGATCTGACAGGATCAGATGTGTGTGTGTGTGTGTGTGTGTGTGTGTGTATACACACATACATATATGTGTGTGTGTGTATTATGTATATATATATTACTACTCTCTGGGCATTTAGTTCAACAGTGTGAAGAATTATTTCATACCTAGGACAATAAATTATCACTTGTATACAATACTATGGGTGGATGTCAAAAAGCCTTAAAGTTCTGGTTGAATGAAGTATCCCTCAGTTTGCAATCCTACCCAAAGTTTATTTTGATCTTTCAACCTTCACGGTTGGATATGACATTTCCTATGACTTCAGGCACATCCTGTTCCACATTCACAAAGCATTTCATTTCTAAAAATGTTATCAGAGCTTAGTCCCAATTTTCTCAATCTAGATGCCTTCAAACTTGACCAGCATCTAAATTTAAAAATGCATAATAAGATACTCCAGTTTGCAAGAAACATAAGCCCTATAATAATTATGATTGCAGCCTGAATCTGGGTAGGAGGAACAATTCAAATGTCCATGAAATTATATAAGACTTGAGCTTTTGTGGGCTTTGCAAACTCCATAACAAGAGTATGTGGTGAAGAGTAACCATGGAAGATAATTATGGAAAAACTCAGTATATCTAGATGAAAAAGCCCAAAGAAGTTCGTCAATATTAGACTACAGCTTCTTAACTTAGTTTCTGGCAGAGATTCTTTGTCTGGGGTTCAAGAGTGAGGAGACCATGATATTAAGTAGGCAAAAGTTGTATGCTTATTTTTACTGATTTCTAATTGAAATTTTACACTTGCTTTCATTATGAATGTGGACATTACAGCTTAATAATGTCACCAATAGCTATGAACTGCTCCCAAGAACCATCATGAATATGTTCCTGTGTACTATGTGATCACAGATATATCAAAACAGCACCTTTTCTCCATGTCTTTGATGTGGAGATAGTTGTTAAGCTAACCCCAAGATCTCATTCTTTAATGCATTAATAAAGAAATCTATACAATCAGGCACCCTGGCAGCCTGCACGACTTAGTGAGAACAAAATGTAGGAAAGGACTGGGGTGCAGCCTGGTTGGGGAGCATCCTGGGTTCAATCTCCCAGTACCACAAACAGCAACAACAACAACAAAAAGATACAAGTTTATGTGGGTTTATATTTTTAATATCTTAATGACTGTGTTTTAACGTAGGCTTTATAACTTTTGTTTGATTTTATTAGCAAGTATTTTCAGTTAGTGTAGAGCTTGATGCATCTCATTATGGCCTCTCCATCCATGCAGACCATCATACGTTGCTCATGTCTACCCTGTCATGGCCTCCCTCCCACGTCTGGTCTCCTTCCTCCCAGCTAATGATCTTCCTTCAGTTTGTATGTCTTGTTTGTGTGAGAGTATGTGAGTGTATGTGTGTGTACATATATGTGTGTATATACATATATATATATATGTATTACATATCATATGTTGTTGTTGTTAGGTGCCATTGAGTCAGTATCCTACTCATAGCAACCTTATGTACAACAGGCAAAACATTATTGTCAGTGCTTCCCTACTGTTCATAGGGTTTTCAATGGTGGATTGATTTTGGGGAGTGGGTTGCTGGGTCCTTCTCCCAAGCCTACAGCACCTGATGTTCCCAGGCGGTCTCCCATCCAAGTACTAACCAGGCTCAACCCTGCTTAGCTTCCAAGATCTGATGGGATCGGACGCCACAGGGCTACAGCTGCAGGCGGGCACATATCATATATAAATCCAGACTTTACCAGCAAATCCTGACATCACTCTCCCTTCCCCTCTTCTCTTTAGTCCCTTCGCCCCTTCCATGTCCCCTTCTAGTTTCATGACATATATAATAAAATGTTGAATAGACATTGAAATCTGTCATTCACATATGAGAGAAGACATGCACATATCATTCATTTTAAACCTTTTTCCTGAAATTCGTGCATAGGCTTTCTTGGATTTTCAGAGGAGTCTCTGGGCAAATTCCTTTAAAGGCTCCTGTCTTAGCATCTGCAGGGAGAAGGTACTGAGCTCTCCTGCCCCTCCCTGGGCAGTGCACAAGGTGGACATTGCTCATAGGGCACAAACTCATTTCCTGAGCGTGGGCTCAGAGTCAGAATCTCTCATATGAGAGCACTGTGTACAATTCAAGCCACTCTTGCAGAGTGCCATGGTTTCCATCTGGAATGTCCCCCAAAGATTCAGTCCTGAGTTCATGACACCATTGGGAGGTGCTGGAACCTTTAAGGGGTGGGGCCTTGGAGAAGAAAGTTAGGTCATTGGGAGCGAGTCCTTCAGGGGATATTGGGACCCAGACTACTTCCTGTCTCTCTTTTCTCCCCAGCTACCATGACTGACCTGCTTTCTCCATCACGCACTCCCACCACGTGCTCCCATTGGCCTGAGTCAAGAGGATCTAGAGACTGTGAGATACAACCTCCGAAACCGTGAGTAAAATAAACTTTTCCTCCATTTAAGTTGACATATTTTGAGTATTTGTTATAGCAACAGAGAGCTGCCTAGAAGACCAAGTGATGGTTGCTGTGAGTCTTTTCCTGCTAGGGGAGTCCCTAGGGTGGACTTTTCTGCTAATAATGATCATACCACTGAGCTGTCATTTGCTAAGCGCCAGGTTCTCTACATATGTTATCTTGCCAAGATCCCCACCACCCTGTAAGCTGGGTGTTATCACTGTTGATCACCGCAGAAACCAGCTTGGAAGATGACAGAGCCGGGGTTCCCAGATCTCTGCTTCTTCCAATAGAGTAGCACCGACAATCACATTTCTGTTTGAGAGAGAAATAATGAGGTCACATATGCTCACGGACTCCTGTTGTGGAAGCAGACACAAACGTAAACGTTTTTACCGCTGTTGTGATACATGGCACCTGGCATTTGAAACTGCGCGTGGCTCCGTAGGTACTTACATGAGGCTTTATTGCTGCTGTTCAAAATGAAAAGGAGATGAAGAGAGAAAGCCAAGGCATCGAGTTGAAAAGGAAAGGAATGTTCTATTCAGGGTGTTTCACATACTGCCACCCGTCTCCAGTTAGGACTCACAGGCATGTCCTGAGTCCCTCCTTCTAGGCATAGCTTTGGTGCTGGGTACTGAGGTGCCAGGAGGGTGGATGAGACTTTTTGTTTTTTATCTCAGAGAGTTTACAGTTGAGCATGGGGGCAGAAACCCTGTGAAAACTTCTACCCAGAATAAAAGGCAAAATGATAATTAGAACTGACATTTATTGAGTACTGTTCTATGCCATATGTTTTCCCAGTGATTTACATGTATTTAGCAATTTAATTCTCAACATAACCCCAAAAGCTAAACACTGTCATTATTTTTCCTGTTGTACAAATGAGCTAAGTAAGGCAAAGAGAGGTTAAGTCAGTTGTCCAAAGACACACAGCAGCAATGGCAGAGCTAGGATTCTGAACCAGGGAGATGTCCCCAGACCATTGTCACAAACAACTAAATAAACTGAATGTCCTGAAAGTATTATCTTCTGAGGACTTGGGTTACAATAATTTAAAAAATTTGTGGTGGAAAACCATAGGTCACTTTTCAAAGCCTTGCAGGATATGCATTAGAAGGCATATGTGAATTCACAAATATGTCCTGAGTCTCTACTAGGATGGTATGAGCTGCTCGTGGATGGGGCACCATTTCTGCTTTCAAGGAGTTTTTTCCAACCATTTCTCATCTGAGTAGTGGAAGCAAATACCTGTTTGGAAGGATCAGGGGTCTATTTAAATTTTACATAAATATTAAAATTTCCATGAATATTTTCCACAGAAGTAGTGGCCAGAGTGGCCAAAGCAATTTTCTTTTCACATAAGGGGAGTACCAACCAGGATCAGAAATCCCCAGTGAGCTGGGGGATATTTAAATGTTCAAATGGAATCCCTGTCCAGTAATGCATTGCTTCATGGTGGGAATGTATTCTGAGAAATATGTTGTCTGGTGATTTTGTCATTGTGTGAACATCAGAAGACATATTCACACAAACTAAGATGTCCAGGAGGTCCCTATATAATATAAGATGATGGGACCTTAGTCCTGTACATGGTCCATTAGTGACTGAAACCTTGTTTTGTATATTGATTTTATGTAGTTTTTCTTTAAAAACTTTAGAGGTACCTTTGGAGTAAGAAGAGGTCTTCATATGATTTATGGATTCATTGATTGATTTTCCACCTATTCACACTTCCTGTACTATGTTGTACTTGGTAGTGAAAGTCTTTACATCTAAAATAATGCTGCCTTTTCACTGGTTTGCAACATGAGAACTTTGTTTGCTTGAAAAGTTGTCTTAGTCCACTTGTACTACTATAACAAAACTCTCATAGACTGAGTAATTTATAAAGAGCACAAACGTGTTGTTTATAGCCCTAGAGGCTGGGAAGCTTAAGATGACGGCACCAGCAGATTGAAAGTTGGTGAGCGCCTATTACTTAAAGAAGGTACCCCCTATGTGCCCACATAGCAGAAGAGACCAGCAAGCTCCTTTAGGCCTCTTTTATAAAGGCACTAATTTATTACCACCGGGGCTGGGATTTAGCTCAGTTGGTAGAGAGCCGCTCTGCAGTCTGTGAGGTCTCGGGTGTGATTCCCAGCACACAAAAATGGGAGAAGGATGTGGCAATCCACTCCCAGGCAATCCCAAAACAAATCAGCCATTGAAAACCCTATGAGGGTCTCTATGAGTAGGACACGACTCAATGGCACCTAACAACAACAATTGTTACCACCACGCCATCTTTTCTCTTACCGTGAATTCTTGTTAACTGGTCTGGGCCAGAAATAAACCTTGTAGTGTTCTCTGAGTCCACGAAGGTGGAACACGTGTGTTCCTGAGTTCAGAGGGGCTGGCGTGGGGCCGCTCAGGAGGGGAAGAGAGGATCACACAGGTAGACTTGGTTGCTTTCATCTTTAAAAGGGTGTGCTTGCCCCTGCTATCACTTTTAAAATTCTATTGAAAAGCATCGCTCAAAGCTGCTCCCGATAGTTTGTTTCTAGTGGCTAACCCATTATCAATTACTTCTTGCCTTACCTTTTCCAGGAAAGCGTGCACTCTCTGTCATTAACCCTTTGCGGAACCTGCTTCCCTTTGCCTGTGCTGGGCTTTTATTTCATTGGACTCTAACCAGCCATACACAAGCATCCCAGCTAATCTTTCCAAATTAGCATAGCGCCAGCTCTGGAGGGTCTCATTAGATGTACAGCTGAGATTTATCAGATCTCATTTGCCTAATATGGAACCTAACTTTGGGCACCTGGCCCTTGCGGTAGGGGGTAAGAGAGAATGGGAATGGGGTCTTTTGTCACTGCTATGCCTTCTCACTAATTTGCTCCGCCTAATAAAATTACAAATGGATACAGCTTTATTCACATTGCCTTTATAGGTTATAATAACCTTGCTACCCCATAACCTCCTGCTAGCTGAATTAATCAGATCATATTAATATTTCTTCTTACTTTCTCTTAACTGGTTCTTCTCTTAATTAAAGGGGCCAAAGACGTAAACAGGGTAGGTGACTAGGAACGTGGCGCTGGGTTATAAACAAGGCTCATTAAAAAGATAGATGTGCAGACAGACTGCAAAAATTGCTTACTTCGCAAGTGTACATTTTGTAATTTCCTGACGACTAAAAGAACTGATGCCAGATCCCACCCCTCCCTTTCTTTTCACATGTATAAAAGATGATAATTTTTGAATGCTAGGGTGGGAATGGCAAAGCCGAACAGCCTATTCATCAATAACGTCTTTCATATTATGAGCCTCTGCCCTGCTTTCCCACAAGCCTCCAAATATGAAATCTATTTGAGAGTAGAGGAAAAGAGAGGAGGAGAAGAAGAAGAAAAGGCTAGGAAATGATGTAAATTTTTTAAAAAATTTAAAGAGAGCATTAAATGTACTAAGCCACAGTCAAGTTCGAAAGGGAAAATGAGGGTCCTCTGGCAGGCTAATAAATCTTCTGGATTCGCATATGTTCAGAGATGTCTAGGGCATGCGTGGCGTTTTCTTGCACAGAATGCAGTGGAGAACTTCATCTTTACACATGGGGAACGATAGTTATTAAAGTGGGCGGTCCGCGGTATCAGGCTTATGTGAAGTGAAAAGTGCGACGATATCACAGAGCTGAAAACAACCTGACTTAGGAAATTTCACTCCAGGTGCATGTGACATTGCTATGGACAATCTGTACCCATTCGGTCACTGAGTGGGCGGTGCACTTATAAAATGCTGACCCATAAGCAGGGTCAGAGAAATGGAGCGTATGTCTGTGTGGCACGTGTATCATATAAAATATATTCATTTTTATGTTGTGTATCTACAATGTGCAAGTATTTATAATATGCAAAGATTTATAGTTACAGTGTGCATTTTACTCCTAAGCTTGCTTTCAGAAGTAAATGCCAATTGTAGTTCTCATCCTCACTTCTGAAAACTTTTTTCTGTCATTTCCCTTCGCCGCTCAGGAAGGTGCTAGCCATTTTATTCCCGTGGTAATTACGAGGAAAGCCGGAGCCCTCTCCGCTTCCTGTCTTTCCGTCTCCCTCCTCAACACGGGAGAAAGTCACTCTGACAGGACGATGCACAGCATGGCCAGGCAGGACCTGGCTCCTTCATGAATAAATTAGAGATGAAAGTTTAACGGATCCCCTTGCATTTTTATGGAGGGATCTCATCCTAATTTACCTAAATGCTTTGAGTAGAAGGGAAAAAATATAAGAGGCTAAGGTGGAAAGGTTAAAATCCCTGTTTAAGTGGAAGTTTTTTTTTCTCCCAGCACGCTACAGCATATGGGTGCTTGCAACTAAACTGGTGATTTCTTACTCAAACATTTAAAGGAGAAGCCTAAGACAGGAAGATTTCTTTTTTCCCTTCTTTGCCTCTGTTTCCTTTTATGTGAACTGCTGTAGGTGTGACCAGTAATTCTTGTTCAAAGAAATCCCCTGTTGATAAGCGACTATCTACCCGTGCAGAGGAAATCCATGAACGGAGGCTGAATAATGTATGTTTAAGATATTATTTTTTCTCAATGGGGCTCAAATCCCGTGGAAATGGCATTGCTCTTCAAAATAGCACTTCCGGGCTCTGCTTCAGCAAGTGGCCTGTTATCATGTTCTTCACCACTGCATCTTAGTACTGGGGAAGCGTGGCATGAGTGGGGTGGGTGGTCAACATGTGAAGTTTTTCCATAGACCGTCAGACCAGTGGGCTAATGGTTTTGGAGTCCTGTCTCAGGCTGCAGCCATTACCTGGTGCTTCAGAAGCCACGAATGAATTTGTAAGAGCTGGGTGCCCAAGAGGCCCCCCTTGGATAAAGAGGAAATTGGCAAGTAGGGTCATTTCACAGGATCCCGAAGCTGTCCCTCCTAGAAATCTTTGGCTTCTGAGCTGTGTCTGTGAAGTTTGCCTGCAATTGCAGGGTAACTGGCTGCATTTGAAAATTGCTCATTTTATAGGGAGATGGAGACACTGCCCCTTGTCATACTTTCTTGCCTTTGGCCATTGGAAAGGTGGCTAAACACGATGTTCTGATAATCTTGGGACTGAATGTGAACACTTGTCAGGAATGAATGAAACATTGGGGTGTAACAATTTTAAAGAAGGAGCAGTGGAGGAAATCAAGTCATTTGGGTACCTCATTCTTTTTGTGTTTTTATTTTCCCATGGTAGTTTAATATTTAGTTATAAAACTACAGAGGATAAAAAAGTGAAAACTGCAAACAAGTCTATTCATTTTTTGATTCCCCTATTCCCTTATGACTTAAGCAAAATGTCCTAGAGGTCGTAAATATGTGTTTTCCCAGCCTGTCATGGTGACATCTTCCTGTATCTAGTCCTGATAGGAAAATCTCACAAACCCACTCCTCAGCTCACATCATAGACATTTTAACAGGAAGCATTTTAATTTTCCTTAAATTTTTCATAACGGCCATCTTGGTTTCCAAGATAAATAAGCTTTAAGGATATAATGTACTATTTTCACCCTACTTCTGTGTCTGAGTCCATATTTTAATAATCACTGTGTTAATGAAAGCTCGTTTTGTAATAGAGATTCTGACTTGACAATTTTTTTTTTCAAAAACGACTAGAGTTTCTGAGGCATTTACTACAATCCACCATCTTAAAAGTTTGATCACGTTTTAATTAGCATTTGGTATACCCCAGGCAGGTTCTCAGACCCCCTCAGACTCACTACAAATATTTTTTTGAATGGCAAACTCTGGGGTTTTTTTTTTCCCTTCTCTTTTGATCATTATTTCTAAAACAGATTGTCTTCCTTTCCCACTTACCATTTGTCACTAGAAGAGTGTCATTTCACGACTCCCTCCTACCTGCAACCTCTTCTAAACAAAAGGACTCCATGAGTAAACAGAGGAGATAAGACTGTCTGTCCAGTTGCCCACTCCGATCCTCCAAGCACTTTAGTCCTTCAAACATCGTCCTGAAGGAGGGTGCCCGCGGAGGCAGTGGGGCCAGCGTGCTTGATAAGAATAAACCCCGAAGGAGGGGTAGAACACAGCAGCTTGTGCATTGATATATATTGTTCCTAATACTTTTGGCAAACCTATCTTGCTGACTATATACTGATGAAGGTTGCAAGTAATTGTGCACGAGGCTCTGGGAAAGATAAATGACCTCTCTTCCCAAGGACGTTTGGCCAGGGCTAAGCCCTGAGCGTGTGTGTGTGTGTGTGTGTGTGTGTGTGTGTGTGTGTGTGTCTGTGTGTGTGTGTTGGTGCGCGCGTCTGTGCGAGGGCGGAGGTAGCTGTTTTCTGAAGGCCTGACAGGGCATCTTGATCATTTTCCTCCCTCGGAGGCCAAGCGGCGGCCGTGCACGCGGCCCCCCTCTCTGGAACGTTATTATTCTGTCGAGAGGCCCTCTTCGGCCAGGATGTGACTTCATTTCCACCTTTTGTCCCCGCCTGAATGCGAAGGGCGCTCTTTCAGCAATATACAGCCACTCACGCTCCCCGCCGCTGCCTTACATAAATATACAACACCCGACTCGCCCCATAACTCACTTCAGGCCTGGAAAAATACTGACTTCCTTTATTGGTCAGATTCCCTGGCAATTCCCAACAGCTGCATGTTCTCACCTCCGAGGATCCTTATCTGCAGCTTTCCATTAGTCTCAGCACAATTCCTGCGGATGGCCAATAAAAATGATTCCCATTTTTATAACCCCTGAGAACAGAGGAGCCGGCCTTCCGGAGGATCCGCTGTCCCCAAGCCTCCGGGGGAGACAAGCAAACAAAACTCCAGACACCTTAACAAAAAGGTGGATTTTTGTCTTCGAGAGAGAGCTGACCTCAGGAGCCCGGCGCGAGGCGGCCCAGTAAAAGTGAAGTGCGGTCTCCAAACCCACTCATTACATTCCAGAAAAATCTGTGTTTATTTCCCCCCCACCAAGGGAATAAATTGTGTGATACAGCGTGTGAGCATACAATAACACACGTTCGTAGGTACCGTCGATGTCCACGTACGTGAGACGTGGCGTCTAGCGGAATGTCACTCACATTCACATTATATTAATTGCTCTGCCATTGTCAGTAACTTCAATTGTTGCCTCTGAATTCAGAGTGATTTTAAAACGTGAAGGGTCCTACTGAATTTACTTGGTAATGAAGTTGTTGTAGGAAGGAAAGAAAGAAAAGCACTTCGCCAAGTTGAAATGGCCACGAAATCGCAAAGTAGTCTGGAGAGTGAGGGTCTTCTATTTAGGTCCACGTGGACCTGAGCCTGGGCTCATCTTTCCACTGTGGAATTAGGAGAAGAGAAGTAACTGCATAATTCTGAGCCTCAATTGCCACATTGCATAAATGGGGGCTAAATACCTCCCTTCCACAATGTTTTGAGAAGTAGGAAAGAAAATATTCTCTGAAGGGTCAACTCCAGTGGGGTGTGGTGGCGCATGCAGGTAATCCCAGCACTAGGGAGACCAAGGCAGGAAAGTGGACATGGGTTCAAAGCCAGACTGCACTAAATAGTGAGGCCAACTCTCATAAAACCAAAAAGGAAGGAAGGGAGGGAGGGAGGAAGGAAGGAAGGAGGGAAGGAAAGAAAGAAAAGACAGTAAGAAGAAAGAAAAAGGAGGAAGAAAGAAGGAAAGAAAGAAAGAAAGGATGATGAAAGAAAAAGAAAGAAAGAACGAGAAAGAAAGAAAGAAAGAAAGAAAGAAAGAAAGAAAGAGAAAAAAGAAAAGAAGGGAGAGAGAAAGAGACTAAGGGAGGAGAGGGGACAGAGGGAGGGAAGAAGGAAGGAAGGAGTAAACTCCAAAGTTTCCTATAAATGAGATACACCAGGTCCATTTTTTCTCCTGCATGATAAAGTTGTGGTCACTATAGATGACTTTTAAAGAATAATATCTGAAGGAGATTGAGCTCCGTGGGCGTGTATGTAACAAGACTGCATCCTGATGTCTGGAGGGAAGAACATTAAAACTAATGTGTCAAAGCTGCACTTAAGAAAAAGATGGAAAGGCAAAGAGGAGGGAAACATGCCACAGACCAGTGGGTGCTGGGCTCCCTGTAAGACCTCCTGCCTGTACCCAGGAGGAGGAAGCAGGATTCCGGACCTATCTGGTGTCTCCACTAAAGGACCGGCTTGGGAGCTCTTTTGCTAAGGTGGAAACCGAGGACTGTTAGCATCTCATGCAAAACTCCGGTCCTGAGGAGTTCATTCTTTTCCCTCTCAGCTTCCCCTGCCCAACCTCACTTCAAAGCAGGAGAAGGAGAATTTTGCAAATCTCTGAGCTGCTCCCAAAGAACCCCAAATCCCCCTCCAGCATGGAGGCTGAAGGTGCTCCCGGAGCGAGCCGGCCCTTCATCCCGCCCTTTCTCCTTGGATGTATGCACAGAGGCAGAGTTTTGTTTTACAAAATCTCCACTACACCTCTCAAGTCAGACTCCAGCCTCCCAAACCATCCCTCTGAGTGGGAGGCGAGGGTCATCTAACACGCGACACCATTACCCGCAGCCAAGTATTCCATCGCCTGTGGCCTCCAGCAGCTCTGGGTAGAACGTAACATTTTCTGAGGGTCAAAGGTTCCCTTGTCAGTGGGGAAAATTCTTCTGCTCAAAGTGAAATGTTACAAAATACATTTCCCCCAACACACACACAGCGCTCTGGCCTCCGAGCTGTTTTATTTATCTGACAGCTCTGAACGCTGTAGAGCGTGCCGCTTCACGTGGTAACCAAAGCTCTCTCTAAAAGTGTGTCCCCAGTATTTGCAACTGCTATCAGGCCCAGATGTAGCCGAGGGTCAGCCTGGAGCTCCGCTGGCTGGCTCACATACACAGGATTTAATTAGCTCAAAGGCGGCCATGGGAAGTTTGTGGTAGGAGCAGTGTCTGAGAAGAGCCATTCGCTCCCTCTTCTCCCTCTCTCCACGGATGCCCCCAAGAAACCCATGACAGAGGTTCGAATCCCTTGTTTACGGTGCTGAGGGAGATTCCGAGGGGAGCCAATGCTGTTTTGATTGAGGTTTTTGAATGGGAGGAGCCAGTAGTTAAAGGTCGCTGGGAAAAGAGACATAAAGATTAATAAAATCTAGGACAGAAGTGATTTTAGACGGCATCAAAGAGAAAATGCAATCCTCGAGTGGGTGAAGTTGGAAATGACATACTGGAAAGCCAAAACCGTATCATTTTTGCTTCTAGAACTTCAACTTTTAAAAACTGGTCCAAGAAAAGAATCTGTGTTTTTATAGTTTATAGGCAACATCTCTTTTTCTCTCTTTCTTTTTCTCTTTCTCTTTCTTTCTTTCTTCTTCCTTTTTCTCTCTCCTTCCTTCCTTCTTTTCTTTCTTTTTCTCTCTCCTTCCTTCTTTCCTTTCTTGCTTTCTTCCTTTCTTTATTTCCTTTCTTTCCTTCCTCCTACCATCCTGTCTTCCATATTTGGGAAATGAAATCCAGACCCAAGGTTTTAAAATTAACTTTTGTGACAGAGTGTCCCTAGGTTGCATAGGATGTCACTAAATTACACAGGCTGCCTCTGGCCTTGAACTTGTGATCCTCCTGCCTCCACCTCACGAATAGCTGAGATTATAGGCTATACAGCCTGGGTGCAAGTAATATTTTTAAACCATTTTTTTCCTTTCTGTCCTTCTTTCTTTCTTTTTTCTTTTGTTTTTGTTTTTGTTTGTTTTTTTGCAGTACTAGGGGTTTAAACTCAGGGTCTCATGCATGATTTGCAAGCGCTCTACCCCTGGGCTGTATCCACAGCCCCATTTTTACTTTATTTTTAATTCCTCCTTATATATAAGTGTTGGTGGGCACAGAATAATAAGGCTTTGCTATTTTCATTGTGCAGCGATTACTTTGCTTCTGGTTACGCGTTCATCAGCATAGATATTTCACAGGACCTTTTGATGAATGTACAGTGGAAATCGTACGCAATTATGGATGATGTTCCCTTTTATTTTCATACCCTTTTAAATTTGTATTTCAAGACAGGGTGTCACTAAATTACACAGGCCCCTTCTGGCCTAGAACTCACGATCCTCCTGCCTCTGCCTCCCAAGTGTCCAGGATCCCAGGTGTGCACCAGGGCGCCCAGCCCTTAAACCCCTGTTTCATCCCGTGGATTCCTCCAGAGAGAAGCCCCTGTGTACCCTGAAGAAAGTCACCTTGGTTTTGAGGAAATCGAGGAAAGGCCTGGACTAATCTGATCTGAATTCTCAAGGACAACCATCCGCATAGTAGGTTCATAGAAAAGGGCAAAACCAAACACAAGCAGATGGATCACTTGCCGGTGCAGCACACAGTGGGGAGGACAGCATGGTTCCTTCCTGACCCGTGGGGGAAATCAGGTTATGCTGTGAAGCATGAAATTCGATTGTAATTATTTTAGCTTGCTCGGCTACATATGCTATTGATGATCTTTCCTTAAAATCACCACCCTTTAGAAATCCTGCCCCCATACTTGACTCAATGACCTGTAAGGTATACATAATAGAAAATAAACCATGCAGACTTTCTCCATTTATTGTCCCATGGAAGCTCATTCTTCCTAAAGAGGGAAGCGCCACCTTTATAAAGCACTAGTATAGAAAGGGCTGGGGTTTAGCTCAGTTGGTAGAGCGCTGCGCTGCAGTCTCTGAGGTCTTGAGTCCAGTTCCCAGCACCGCAAAAATGGGAGAAGGACCTGGCAATCCACTCCCAAGCCAATCCCGAAACAGTCAGCCATTGAAAACCCTATGAGGGTCACCATGAGTTGAATACCGACTCGAAGGCACCTAACAACAACAAGTATAGAAAGGGCTGGGGTTTAGCTCAGTTGGTAGAGTACTGATCCACACTTTCTGAGGACCCAGGTTCGATCCCCAGCATGGCAGTCCACTCTTGAAACAATCCTAAAACAGTCAGCCAATGAAAGCCCTATGAGGGTCACCATGAGTCAGACACTCAATGGAACCTAACAACACCAACAGCAAGTATAGAAAACAAGGTCATGGCTGTCCACAGTGACACACACTGATAATCCCAGCAACTCGGGAGGCTGAGGTAAGAGGATCCCAAGTTCGAGGCCAGAGGCAGGCTGGGTAATTCACTAAGACCTTGTCTGAAAACAAAAAAAAAAATGGGCTGGGGTACAGCTCCATAGTACAGATTTGCAAACTATGTGCGAGGCCCTGGGCTCAACCCCTTGGTACAGGAAAAATGAAAAAAAAGTGGCAAATGTCTAAGTCAACTGACTGGAAATGTCACAGGTCTTAGAAAATCCAAAGTTCAAATGGATATTTGTGCGCTTTGTTTATAAATCTGAAATCTAGCTTCCTGGGAAGTAGAATGAAGTGATGAGTTGAGATAACTAGTCAGATGAGGTAAGTGTCCTGAGTATCTGGTGGAAATGCAAATCAAGTTGAAGTTCCCAGACCAATCATCTGCATTTATCGAAGTTTTTTTGAGAAAAACCTTTGCAATTTCCTATTTTGTCTTTCTGCTGAATAAATAACTACAGATCTTAGATATGGACAACAATCATAATTCAATCAAATAAACCAGATGTTACAAGATTGTGACATTCCGTGGTTCCTCACCCCTTGACCTACAAAATGAAGGCGTGTGAATGTTTGGGTTCCGCTGCCCAACTTGTTATCTTCCAATACAGTGTCTTAAGAAAATCAAAGAGCTTTCCTGGTAGGCCGAGAACGTTCCTTTTCATAACTCATGCAAGACAAGGCAGCACATCTGCGCTTTGTATCATTTGCACTTTGGAGACTTTTCCAATCCATGGTTGTTGTTGTTGTTGTTGTTAGGTGCCGTCGAGTCGGTACCCGACTCATAGCAACCCTCATAGAGTTTTCAATGGCTGAGTGCTTCAGGATTGCCTTGGGAGTGGATCGCCAGGCCTTTCTCCCATTTTTGTGGTGCTGGGAATTGAACTCAGGTCCTCAGAGACTGCAGCGCAGCGCTCTACCAACTGAACTAAATCCCAGCCCCCTTCCATAGTAAGAGAACTTAAATATTGAAATCACTGCTTGCTGTGCTCTGGATCTGCATCTTCCGGGGCAAGTTTTACTCAGAAGCTTCCGATGCCTTGGGTCCCTTTCTCTGTTTCTCCTTATGCTTGTACCCCAGTTATTCAGTGCAAGCCTGTCCTGTGGCACGCACCAAGGTGTAAACATGAACAGCTACCCCTGGACCACTGATGTCTCACCAAGAGAGGCCAATGTTTTAAAAACTAACAATGCCATTCATTCTTGATTATCCGTGTGCAATGTATGAAGAGGAAGCACTGAAGACAGCGTCTAGAAAAACAAGCTGCAGACAGCGGATGGAAAGGGCCAAGAAGGGACTTCTGGATGGAGACATGGAGCACTCGGCTGGAGGCAGGGTGCGTTTTGCATAGAAGAAACGTCCATGTTTCTCAGGGACCTGCATTTGCAGTTGTTCAGAGGTCTGGGGTCTCCTTTCAACAAAAGGAGCTAGCCATGGTGGTTCATGTTTCTGATCTCAGCTGAGATAGACTAAAGGCAGGAGGATCCCAAGTTCAAGACCAGCCTGGGCAAATTAGCAAGATCCTGTCTCAAAATAAAAATAATAATAATAATAAAATAACAAAGGAGATGGGTGGGTGGAGGGATGCCAGTGTAGCCCCGTGGTAGATTGCTCGTGTAGCGTACACAAGGCCCTGCGTCCACTCCTTAGCACTGCACAAAAAATGAAATAAAAGGTGATTTAAAAAAATGAAACATCAGATTTCGCACACCAAGGCAGGGTCAAGGAATATACATGAAACCTGTTCCCTGACTTGTCATGGGGACTTCCAATCTTAGGATCTCCCTGACTCATCCTGAATCCGCTCACTCTGCCCCTATGGTCCACGCTTTGGCTGTGGTGAGACATCAGGAAGCCTCTTGGGCATGAGCTATGATACTGCAAAGGTCCAGGTCAAACCAGGCTGACTCCAGGGGAAGAGGAAAAAGAAAGATCTCACATAATGTTCTGATGGGCAAAAGAGGAAGGAAGAGGAATGGCAGGCAGTGGAGGAAGAGGGAAATCTCTTCTTCTCTGAGGATGTTTCCTAGGTGGTTATAAACATCACAAAAGGGACCACATGCTTACAGGCAAAAGAGCAGGTGGAATCAGTGGGGAGGGGATTGGGGAAAGCGCCGTCCTGGGCATTCTGCGTGAGGATGCTCTACCTTTCCCTCTCCCACCAACCCCACCTGGCTGGATTTTGCAAGCTCTCCCACCTCCTCTCGTGAGATAATTTCCCCCTGCAGCCTTTGTTCTGCAAAGTCAACACGGCTTATGAAAATCAAGTTGTGTTCTGTATATTTAATACATCATCTCTGAGGATAATCATTCTGGAATCTGAACTTGTTTCTGTTATCTGGCTCCTCGTGACAATGATTTATGAACCAGAAAACAAGACAGCTTCATTTTCATAAAGCAAAGGGAACCTTCTGGACCAGGGGGAGCTGGGAAACTTGTTTTGACTAGCAAAGTGAAAAAACATGACAAAAAAGTCAATACCGCTGCACCACTGGGCTCTCATTTTACAGAATGACTCTCTCTTCCTCTCCGGCAGCATGACGTTGAAATGCTGCCTTCTCCGATCACCATTTTTATCTTTGCTAATCACCGGTCTGGTACCATGATGAGGGACACTGGAAAATGGAAATAAGCCCGCGACCATCACTTTCTCCAATTGTTAGACTCATTTAGGAAGCAGGAGCTTTAAAAATGTTGAAAAGGTAAAGTGGATAGCTTGTATCCAAAACCCTTTCATGACTTAAAGAGACGGCAACATTGTTTGCTTGATTTGGGCACAATTTGCCTTCAGAAAATGTTACTCACAATGAAAATTTGCAAAATGACTTAATAGTGTACACTAAACAACCTGAAAACGTTTTGTTTCCCCACATGCATACATAACAGGCGCATTACCACAGTAATAAATCTTTTGTCAATTCCAGCAACATGTCAGAGGGTTGCAGGTGACAGATCATGGCGCAGACCTGAGCAGAACCAGCTACTCTGAGAAAGTCTCTTTGTCCAAAATAGACTTTCCTTTTGTAAGAAGGGGATAAATAATGGTGCGATGAGTCTTTAAGCTGGCTGAGGGGGGAAATTACCAGACAGCATGAGAGATGTTGCTCTCTGTGCCTTCCATTGTTCTTGATGGGTGGTTCTGGGTGGGCCATCCGCCACCTTCTTCCACTTCCTCTTGGAAATGGGACAGAGGTAAAAACTATTTCAGTGGTATCAACTATTCTAAGAGGGAAGAATAAGAAGACCTAAGGAACTCTCCTAAATTATACAACAGCAATGACTTTACAGTTACATCATCAGCACACCTGGGAGAACAGGAAGGGAGTCTTTTAAGTGTCTGATTAAGTCTTTGGAAATTGTCTTAAAAGGAGACAGGAACATAAAAAAAATGGGCGTTTTAATGGACTACATTTGTCTTGCTTAAATGTCTGAATAATTGATTTCAAATCATAATCGTCATAACATACTGTTAACTATTAAGCGTGTGTGGATAGTATTGTATAGAACAGATGAATAGCTCCTATAATTTTCTTACTTATTACATAATATCTGCCTAGCTTTGATTTAAATCTCACATACTATGGAAATACATTTTTATTTGTGAAATGCACAATTTAGAGGTCTGCCCTATTTTGTCTATGCTGAAGAATACCAATTGGCCATTTCCAGAACATTGGCATTTTATTTTTTTTTAAAAATGTGAATGAGAAAGAAGAGTTTGTTTGTTTGTTTGTTTGTTGTTTTGGGGTTTTTTGTTTTTGTTTTTGTTTTTGTTTTTGTTTGGAATCATCTCCAACTCTTCTCTACTTTTATTTATCTCTCATTACCTTTTTTTAGCGCTTGGAGATTAAACCACACTTCCTGCATGCTTTGCAAGTGCTCTACCCCTGGGCTGTGCACCCAGCGCATTCTTTTTTTTTTTTTTTGGTGAGTTAGGGTCTTGCTAAGTTAAGCAGGCTGCCTCTGGCCTTGAAACCCTGATCCTCCTGCCTCTGCCACCTGAGTTGCTGGGATTATAGACCTGAAGCATGTGCCGCCATGATCGCTGTTTTTGAATTTTGAATTTTTTT
The DNA here is from genome assembly GCA_007922755.1 of Pedetes capensis. Classification (NCBI taxonomy): domain Eukaryota; kingdom Metazoa; phylum Chordata; class Mammalia; order Rodentia; family Pedetidae; genus Pedetes; species Pedetes capensis. Next base: position 155,683 of record VMDO01002826.1, read on the forward strand.
TCTGTACTTGAGGGCTGAACCCAGGGGCACATGCATAGTTTGCAAATGCTCTACCACTGACCTGCACCCCCAGCCCCATTTTTTTTTATCTTGAGTCAGGATCTTGCCAAGTTTCACAGGCTGCCTCTGGCCTTGAACCTGCAATCCTCTTACCTCTGTCTCCCAAGTCACTGGGATTACAGGCATGAGCCACAGCACCTGGCTAAATTTTGAAATTTATACTAAAAATATGTGTAAGTTATCCATGCACATTTTAAATAATGAGTTTTTTTTTAATCCTTGATACATACTTCCAAGCTTAAGAAATAGTATATTACTAGGGCCTTTAGAAATCTTTCTCCTACTTATCAGGTTCTCCTTTCTTAGCTCACCCATTCGTGGCTCTATGATCCTGAATTTTGCGCTGATAATTCTCTTTCTTTTCTTTAAAAGTTTTTTTCTTTATGTGGATCCGTCATCAATGTGGGATTTAGATTTGCTGGTTTTCAAAATTTTGTGTAAATAGGATCATGCGTCTATCTCTTCCTCTGTTTTCTTCCTTTTGGCTCAGCAGTAACTTCTAGAGATTCATTGATGCTTACATACATAAAGCTATTCCTTTCTTTTCTCTAACATGCAGACTCCATGGAATGGACATGCAACAGTTAATTTTCTCCATTCTATTATACAAGAATGTAAGCCTTTTTCCAGTTATAGAAATTTGAATAATGCTTGATATATGTATAAGAATTTCTGCAGGCATATATCTAGAAGTCAAATTACTATGCTAGAAGGGACACACATTTGGACGTGATTAGATAATATTAAACCGTTGTCCAAGATGGTCATATCAGTGGTAGATTGAGTGCCCATCATCCTATATCTTCAGTGAATCAAAACAATGACCATATTCCTTGAAAAAACAATTTAATCTATAGACAATTAGTCATCAAAGTGAAAATTTGATCTTAAGACCAGTTGTCTTAGAGTCTTATAAATGTAGCAACAGTTAACTAAAATCTTCTTCGTTAATTAACTCAACATTAGTTTTTTCAGCAAAGCACTAAAAACAGGGTCAAGGTGGTTGGCCAGGCACTTGTTGAAAATGTCCTATACTCTTTGGAACCTCAAAGCGAGAAAGGAGAGGTAAATCACAGCATGAGGCAGGCAGAGGACTGTAAAGAGCCCCCCCTTTCCTCCCTGGTTGCTCTTTTGGGCTTGAGGAAAAAGGAATGTGACAGACAACCCTTGCCCAGGCATCCTGTTCAGGTAGAGAGGCCCAAACAGTCATATTTGATTGGCTGTTTCTCATCCTAATGACTCTGCAGAACACCTAGGAGCCCTTGAAATTTCCTTAGAGTTCTAAGTGGTGGGATGTTGTCTTTGAATGTTGATATGTATTCTTTTCTATGGTGATCAGTGATGCACAGCCAGAAGAAGAGACAGGAGAGGCTCAGAGAGACAAGGTTTTTATCCTCACAGGTGCTAGAGAACCGAGGCAGGGCCTGTAACAGGGCACTGAGGACCTCAGAGGGTGAAAGACAGCAGGGAGGACAAGTTTAGGACAGCGGCTCTGTGGGCTCCTGCCAAGAAGGCAAGGCAGGACAGTGTAAGTCTGACTAGCTAGAAGAGTCTAGCAGGCTCTCAGCTGGAGGAGTAGTTGGTCCTTTGTGTGAATCCAGCACCTGGACATTATCTCCTGGGGGTGTGGTCAGGGGGAAGAGGTGTGGCCTGGGTGGTGAATTTGCATATCAGAGGCCGCCTCCTCAGCTGTAAAACTGGCTGCTCACTGTGGGGGTGAGAGGCTGGCCCTAAACCAAAGCATTCTGGTTTTTTTTTTTTTTAGGCATCAAACAATAATAACCATGCAGGTCTGTGGCCCCTTCATGCAGGTTTTCCCACATTTGGCTTAATTTGCTTTTTAATCTCCAATTGGCATGTAATAATTATGCATGTTTACAGGGGTAGTGTGATGATTTCATATATATAATGTACATAATATGCATATATGCATTATAAATATATGAGGTGTGATGAAAAGATGTGGTGAATATTTAGATTAAGACCTTTTGCCATGAATCCCCTTAAAATCCTCCCCCTGGCATTGAACACACGTTCCAACCTCTTCTTGCCGCTGTCTGAAAG